>OZ022239.1:2466395-2553895 GCA_963978895.1 Erpobdella octoculata
AGATGACTGGTTAGCCTCTTTTTCTGGCCTTTGCATACACTGTACTATGGATAAGTTTTTCGAAGACTATATACACCCGAATCAAAATAATCAATCAGTCGTTAAGGTAGAAAATTCTTCTCTCAATAATATGGCGCGTTTTGCAGAAGCTGGTCATTCTCAAATCAACAATTACTGTCAGGAAACTACCCCGACCACAGTAGCAGAAGCAACCAGAGCCACAAGTTCATTTTTTAACTCTAACAAATTGCAAAAACTCGACAATAAAAACAAGGTATCTCAATTAGACACCAAAGTTTCTTCAAAAGCTTTTAACCGGAGTACTCCAAGCAAAGCAATAACATTAAACAATAACGAGCCTAAACAGCATTCTAAAGGTTCTGATTTAACAAAAATGCCAATGCCTAGCTGCTCCGGCTACGTTCCAAAACTACAGGGGAACGCTGATTGCGTCAGAACAGATCCTAAGACTTTTAAAAAGAGCTGTACGCAAAGAGTTGCCATCTCGAAGGGCGTGACAAAAAACAGCCAACAGTGTAGAGTCGCCAAAGGCGAAGACTCCGACGATTCGTCTTCTGTTGAAATAAACGTTGAAGATCCGCAATCATCCCAGAGCGACGAAGAAGACTTTTTGTCGGATTTAAAAAATAGAAAAATTCCGAAAAAACTTCTATCAAACAGTCTAGAAGAAGAAGACGACAAGGAAGAAAAGAAAGATTCCAACAAATTTAAAGAAAGAGTTCGGCGCAGTGCTTTGGCAGATAAAATATCAAAACTGGCTTCCCTGACTCCCTCGACAAAGGGAGCTTCTATAGCGTTAGTTTTTAAGAATTTCATCGACCATGTTAATTTCATGAAAACCGATTTAAGAGCTAAGAAAAACTTGTTGAACGAGAAAATTAAAATATTTCACGAGTCCCGACCAGTACAGGATTCAATGAGAGACAGGTTTGCGCTGTGCAGACGCCGCAATTCATATAATAATTTTAATTAACTATAATAAAATAATTAAATTAAAAAAATATTTACTTATTGAATATTTTTGTTAAATAGATTTTTATTCATTATATTATTAGTGTTTGTTATATAATAAAAGTTATAATAAATAATTATTATTTATGTATACTATCGTATAAGTGAATAATGTGTTAATAGAAGTGGTTCACTAGTTTTGAACTTTGCTCAATCTTTTTTTTGAAGTCAACTCATTGAAAGATAGGTTATAACGGGTCGTTCAATTTATTAAAGCGGTTAGGTTATTCGAGTCCAGAACTCACTGTAAAGCAAAATCATGACCAATACCGTCTTTTTTACCGCTGCCATTGAAAGCATATTAATAGCTATTTTTGAACCCTTTTTTATTTCATAAAGTCTACAGCAAACGGTAAGAAACTAATTTATCTTTTTGTTCCGATTAATTATTACCTGAGAAACAAGTACCTAGGCCGTAAAAAACGAGTTTTTTTCATTTATTGCAAATTTTTCTTCTAAAACGTCATTTTTTGAATTTATATATGAACAGATTTATTTAGTTGTATTTGACTTGTTTTTGTTTTAAAACATAAATAATTATTATTTTTAATTACAAAACTTTTTTTCAAAATATTTTCTTATTTTTATAGAGCAAGTCTATATTTTAAATTTCAGTTTCTATTGGATGACGGGAAATTAGTTAATTTTCACTTTCAAGGCTGGCAAACATTCAAACAAGCAAGCAAAACCGGCGGTGAAGTTAATATTGGGAATTTAAAAATAAATGTTATTTTCAATATTGAAACACATATTGCCCAGCAACACATAAATATAAAAACAATGCTCCCGTAATGGACTTTGTCGATAAGGGAGCGCCTAATCAAATGATTCTTTGATTTGATTTGAATACAGTAGGGGGCGTAATGTTATTATTTCAATTTTTTAGCTGCCGGCAAGAGGCACGCGACTGTAATAAATAGTAGAAGTTTGAAACTATTTTGCAGTCTCTCAATCAATTCTAAATCTCTTTGCTTGCTTAGAAAATCCACATAAAAAATATATATTGATCGAAAGTAATGTTAAAAGCCATTTCGTCTGAATATCTTGACCTCAGGCCATAGTCCTTACTTCACCTTTTTCGGCAAAATGTCACAATCTGGAACACATTGGTCGACCCCGTTGAGGCTTAGCTGACAGCTAAAGGTGGGAAATTCATCGACACTGAATTTAATTACTTCAAAATACTCTCTTTTATATGAAAGCAAAAACGAGTTATATAATCCTAGCTGAATGAGACAATATCAAGGCACAACAAGTCTAGCGAAATTCCCGATCGTGTTTACTCTGGGGCAACACAAAACAGATCGTCTCATATAAGCTCTCGCCGACAAGGGCCACGGTTTGTAATGCGTTCCCTTGATAGGATCTTACAATCTAGATGTTGAATTGGCTTCATTTCAATGTCACGAGCACTTTTAAAGAGTAGCTAATTAAGTTATAAACATTGGCTCGTTTTTCTAGGCCAGATACCATTAATACCTGTATGGCCAAAAGCAGTTACACACTGTGTAATATTTATGTAAATCCATTGTAGTTAATGTGCCTAATTTGATCAGTCGTTCAACCAATGTGATCTTATAGTATATGTTACATAAGTACGTATGAATAAAATATATACATATATATATATATATACGCATTTAAAACTTTATCTGTTTTTTATAAAGTTTAAAGTTCACATTTGCAATTGATTAGCAGCGCTAGAAAGAAAACCGGTGTCCTATTAATCGTATGGCACAACTGGTTAATATTTAGTTGCCAGTTGGTGACAGGCCGCTTCTTGAAGTATTCGCCTGTCGGTACCTCATCGAATCTGCTGTTGTATGAGATTTTTTTTTTAAATTAAAAAGTTGTCTATAGGAATATGGCACTGCAGGTAAATCCCGAGGAAAAAGAAGCCAATGGAATCGCTGACATGGATGAGGTGGAATTGGAAGATACAAAACTGGTTAGATGATTTTTCCGTCAAAAATAAATGTTTATTATAGTATAAAGTAAATTAAAAAAAGTTATTGACTTAAAAGAATAAAGTCAAAAAATCCGACGTGTTTGGATTTTTTTTATTTAGCGATTTTTTGATAATAATGGTTTGAGTTAGACCTGTAGTTTTACTGCAAAACAAGTTGTCTCCGTCGCCACATCACTGCATCTTTGTTATATTTTTAAAGCAACAGCCAGCTGTTTGTGTCATTTTCAACATATATAGCTTAATTTTCCAAACTCTTCCCTTCCTGTAGAAAATAAAAAAAATCTTATCATGATCAACCAATAAAATGGTTAAAAAGTTGAACACATAGTTTTTGACATAGTTTTTGCATAAATGAATTTATTCATTAAATAAAGCCCGTTACTCCTTGAAAAAAGCCAAACAAAAAGCCATACCCAACAAAAAGGCCAGATTTATTTTAAAACTATTTATTTGTTGTTTCTATACCTATTTATATTTTGATTGATTATATATAATTTTTTGTCTCAAATAGTGTTTAAATTAAGCTATTTATTATTATTATTCAGTACTCGGAAACAGCTGCAAAAGATTCGCAGAACAGCAATTCTATAAGAAACCGAAGTAAAACTAGATCAGGAGAAAATGCCAAGGAAACTAGGAAACGTTTCTTGTTCATGTGGCTTTTTGTAGCAAACGTATGTGCCGTAGCCATGGGTCATATGATACTGGTCATCTATACCAACGGTGTCATCAGGACTGTAGAGCGGCGTTTCGGCCTTAGTAGCTCAAAAACGGGATTTCTAAACAGCTGCAACGACATCATACACATTTGTATTGTCATCTTCATTGGATATTTTGGTCGAAAGTACAACAAACCTAAGATCATGTCGGCCACCGTGATGTTCACAGCTATAGCTGGAATCATGATGGCGAGTCCGCACTTTCTCTTCTCCGACAGTGATAGCATGCTGAAGAAGATGCACAGTCACCACACAACTCCGCCCCATCAAGAGCTCTTCACGACGGAAACTACAACTTTTAATCCGCTACAGACGGAAGAGCTCACCGCAGTTCCGATAACTTCATCGCACGGAGCCAACAAGTACCTGGTCTCCACTTCCATGCCGTCGTCAGCTTCGGATCATCGACACTGGTCACCGACAAGTAAAGACAAAACTAAGTACTGCAAGCGTTTTGAAGGCTCCGGTAATTCGTCAAGCAGCAGTCATTGCGACTCGCATGAAGAAAGCTGGGTCCATCCGGCATATTACGTCTTCATCGTGGCTCAGCTCATTAGCGGCATAGGCAGCTCAGGAATATTTACACTCAGTTTAGCGTACATTGACGAAAATGCACCAAAGAATAAAGCTTCAATATACATAGGTAATAGTAATGCTGATATTCCAATCAAGTCAAATTATATATAAATATATATATATATATAATGTTTAAACAGGAGTCTTCATGAGCACCTTTTCTTTTGGTCCACTAGTTGGCCTTTCTCTGGCAAGTGTGTGTCTTAAGCTGCCCGAAAATCTTTTTTCTGGTAAGTTGGTCGACCAAAATAAATTCCAAAATTTATTAATTTAAAAAAAAATTCTAATTAGAAATTCTCTGTTACGATACATTACACAGGAGATACAACGAAAACAACCGATCCGTCGTTCATTGGCTGCTGGTGGCTCGGTTACTTCATTGGAGGAGTCTTCACTGCGATATTTGCCTCGACCCTTTGGTTCTTCCCCGCCAAATATGGCGCAAACAACCATAAAGCCGATAAAGCTAAACATCAAGTTGAGAATAAGGAACTGATTGAAGAAGAAAATAAAGAAGACTTTCGATCCCAACTGAAAGGTTATAAAGGCTGGTTTTTATTTTATTTCAAATATAAATACATTTTGAAATTCAGTGGAAAAATTTAAAAGAGCTTTGGAACTATTAGACATTTTTTCAAGTGCTTGGTTAATGCTGTCCAATTTGAGCAGACAATTGAGATCTTAAACATAATCTATATATATAAAAATGAATGTTTGTATATATGTATTTATGTATGTTAATGTCCTTTATGCATTGCTACACCATTCATCCGATCGTAATGAAATTTTCACACAACCTTGAGAGTCAATGAAAATCAAAAAAAAAAAAAAAATTTTGAAATCCGTCACAAAATGAGCGGAGCGGAGCGGGTGAGCGAGCGGGAACTATATATATATGTATGTGCGTATGTATGTGTGTATGTATGTATGTGTATGTGCATGTATGTGTGTCTGTGTGTGTGTTTATGTATGTACTAGCGGAGATACCCGGCGTTGCCCAGGTTTTTTGAGGTTTTTCTAATGTTTGTCTCTTTCTCTCCCGTTTCCTTTCCCACCTGCTTTCCCACTCCTGTTAGCTTTTCCGTTTTCGGTCGTTTTCCCACTGCCGGTCGCTTTCCCGCTCCCGGTCGCTTTCCCGCTCCCGGTCGCTTTCCCGCTCCCGGTCGTTTTCCCGTCCCGGTCGCTGCCCTGTTCCCGCTCACGTTTGCTCTCCCATTCCCGCTTGCTTTTCTGTTCCCGCTCGCTGTCCGTTCCGGGTGCTTTCCCGTTTCTATAATAGACAAACTAACCCACAAACATTCATATATATATATATATATAGTCTTAGCAAATCTATTTTGCGTTTTATAGGCTAACAGAAGTTATGAAAGAATGTAAAAGAGAAAATGAGCGGGAACGGAAACGGAAACGGGAACGGGAGAGCTACCGTGACCGGGAATGGGAGAGCAAGCATGACCGGGAACGGGAGAGCAAGCGTGAGCGGGAACGGGAAAGCGACCGGAAACGGGAAAGCGACCGGGAACGGGAAAGCGACCGGGAACGGGAAAGCGACCGAGAACGGGAAAGCGACCGGGAACGGGAAAGCGACCGGGAACGGGAAAGCGACCGGGAACGGGAAAGCGACCGGGAACGCGGAAAGCGACCGGGAACGCGGAAAGCGACCGGGAACGCGGAAAGCGACCGGGAACGCGGAAAGCGACCGGGAACGCGGAAAGCGACCGGGAACGCGGAAAGCGACCGGGAACGCGGAAAGCGACCGGGAACGCGGAAAGCGACCGGGAACGCGGAAAGCGACTGGAATCGGGGGAGCAAGCTTGGAAGGAAACGCGAGCAAGAGAGAAAATCGATAACAGAACTTCTGAGCGGGAAAGCGACCGGGAGCTGGAAAACGACCGAGAGCGGAAAAGCGACCGGGAACGCTACGAAAACGGGAAAGTGGAGAAGGGAACGGGAGCGAGAGAGACAAACATTAGAAAAACCTCTAAAAACCCCGGGCAACGCCGGGTAACCCCGCTAGTTAAATATAAAATATTATGTTTTTTAGCTATTTATTATTATAATCAATCAATCACAATGAACTTATAGAGCGCCTTTACGTAAATGCAAATATAATGAACGATAACTGCAACAATTTCAAACATAGAACAATTTCAATAAAAACAAAAATGTCTGGAGAAATATGAGATGCGTTCAGAATTTTTCCAACAACTCGAAGAGTATAGTTGGCGTCGTTGGCGCATTCTTAAAAAAAACTGTTTAAATAAATCTACGCAAAAGTATACTATGAAATTACGAGATGAAAAATTAACAACTTCCAGGGCTTCCGAAAGCGTTTTGCGGTTTGATGAAGAATAAACTATTCGTCCTCAACATGTGCCAGATCGTGTGCGGGGCGTACACGATCTACGGTGTCTTCGTCAACCTGGTGCGTTACATTGAGATCCATTTCAACAGGACGGCCGTCGAGGCCAGCATCATTGCAAGTTAGTTAGCTTCTAGAAAAATATTAATAAAGTTAAGCTAATTAAAATTATAATAGTAGTGATGTACAAGAGCTATGCACTCATTTGCATATGTTAATTTTTAAGGCATCGTCTCGGCCGTTACTGGTGCTGTTGGAAATCTACTCGGCGGTGCCATGGTTTCCAGGTTCAAATTAAAAGCGAAAGACGGAATGCGTCTTGTCTTAGCAGCCAGTCTGACATTCGGAACTGGAACTTTAATACTTATAAACCTGTCCTGCCCTCAAGTTCAAATGGACATGGGAATAGACAAAGGTTTACAACTGTGAGTTCAAAACAGCTGAGTATGTACCTAACTTATAAGCAGTAGTGTAGAGTGGGTTTGTGCCACCCCCGGCCCGGGCCGGGACGTAAGCCAAATGAGCCACCCACTTATGTCAGGAGCGTTATTTCAACAACCTCTTGGCGGGGTCAACCTTTTATTTAAAGTTCTTCTACAAAAATTTTCTCAAAACTATGCACTTTTTTGCCTATCCAAAAATAGCTGATGACCAGTGGAGGACTGTCGAAGATACATTTTCAAAAAAAATTCTATTACTCTATATATTTTTCATTAAAAATCGCTGATGACCGGGGCCTAGGTAGTCGGAGGAACCTTTTTCAAAAATTTTCACCCGGGGCGGACCGCCCCTCTTACGCTCCCCCCACTGCTTATAAATATATGCGACCTGTGTGTGTGTGGGCTGTTAAACTCATTTGTAATGACGAAGGAGATGCGTATAAGCTGTTATTTAAACAATGCAGACTTAATTGCAGTCTTGAACTTCAAAAAAAAAATATTCCAAAAAATAATCTTGAAAAATTCAGATTAAAAATGATTAATTAATTATCAAGGAATACTGTCACCAACGAATGCAACAAAGCTTGTCAGTGCACGACCGAAAGGGTCGACTACCGTCCCATATGCGGGAGCAACAATATCAGCTACTTTTCCCCTTGCATCGCCGGATGTTCCGGATTAATCAATGACGTGAGACATTTTTCAGAAATTTTGTTGGTATTTAAAAACTGGATTGTCAAGTTAGTTTGAATTGCTCATATTTTGCCTATTAGTTTTCATATGCCAGAACCTTGACCGGCCTTGAACTGTGACTTCAGTAGTGAGGCTGGCTGGTTTCCCCCCTCTCCCCTTTGAATTAATTATTAACCTCCTTCACGTCATCTAAACACGTTTCCGATGAAAACTCGATATATTAAATTGAAAAAAAACGAAAGCATATTTATAAAGGTTTATAAAAAAAAAACTTTGTTTTTCTTTGTCACTTGTTTCGTTTCGTATTGAATGTTTGACACGGGGTGAGCCAAAAAAAGGTGATGCGGTCCTATAATATGTCTTTTTTATTGTTGCATTCTTTGATCGCACTAAACGTCACAGATGGCGACCGGAAATTCCCTAAATAACGACATAATAATTTGAGTTTATAAGTAAGATCATCGAGGTATTATTTTGTTTATTAGGAAATATTTGGTCTAAATTTGAAATAATTATATTTGATTGTATAAAACCGTCTCACTTTTTTGGCCCACCCTGTGTATACAGTTCACTCCCTACGGCTGAAAAAATACTTAAGAACACGAAGATATTTTAAAAAAATTCACAATTCAATCTAATCAACCCACAGACATACACGGATTGTCAGTGCATGAGACAGCCATCGTTCCCGAACGACACAAGCTCTTTCGACTTTGTTGAAGGAACAGCCCGGGCAGGGTTCTGCGTTCCGAAATGCGGACTTCTGATCCCGTTCGCCATCACTCTGTTTCTCATGACATTTGGCACTTCTCTATCGAGAGTCCCAGCTGCAATGGTTTCTTTTAGGTAATTTTTTTTCATAAATAAAAAATTCTTTTCAATAAATAAATAAATAAATAGTTAATATGAACTATAACTGTCATTATTTTCAAGTGCTGTACTTCTTAGTATTACCGTTGGTTGTCGTAAAAATATATTAAGATTTGTCTGTGGTTTTTTTGTTTTGTTTACTATAGATATACTGTGGTATTGTTTGATTACTGTTGCAATTGGGGTTTTATATAAATCAAAGTGCTTTAAAATCAGACAAATGATTATAAAAAGCACTCAACCAAGTCAGCAAGCAAAAACAATCGCACAAATGATAAATGTTTAAATTGTCATATTAAAGGATAGGTGAGTGAGGTGAGTTCCCAAGGATGAGGAAAAGTTGTTGTTGTAGGTCGAATGTTCCATGTTCCCTGACTCCCGGTGGAAGAGCGTTCCAAATGACAGGTCCATATGATCTTAAGTAATCATATGAGTCATAGAATAAGATGTGAAAGATTATTTATTTATCTCCTGCAATCTTTTGATCCATGGAATAATAAAATATAATTAAATTTCAGAATTGTCGAGGACGAAGAACGATCGTTCGCACTGGGAATAAACTCCTTCGCTATAAATCTGATAGGTAGGCTATTCAAGATTCAAGAGTAGGTATCGTGTATGAGGATACCCTCGTGTTTTTATTCATATTTTGTTGAGTCCTTATTTAAAATTTAAAAGTTCAATCCGATTCAGTGAATTAAATAGTAAACTGTTCAGACAACACAGCTTCATTCAAATTGGTTATTAAAAAAAAACATCAAAATATAAGATAACGTCTACTAAGTTTTTATTTCAGGATTCATTCCATCGCCATTGATCTTCGGTCATCTGATAGACAAAAGCTGCCTTCTGTGGCAAACGACCTGCAAATCAGTCGGAGCATGTCTCCTCTTTGACGTCGCCAGGTTTGAAGAGTTGACACACGCAATTATTTAAATGAGCTTATATAAGTATCGAGTCACAGAAACTCATATAATAATCTATAAAGTTTTTGTTATATCCCGAGATACTGCTTTGGCATTCAAATCAACTGTTAGACTTATGCCACCTTATATATCGTCAAACGAGTAATGTATTTCCGCAAACTACAGTGGAATGGAATGCAAATTTGTTATTATCATATTTGAAATTATTTAGCAATACTAGCAAACGCTATTACCTAGCCGCCTAGAATTCAAAGCACATTGGGGGGATAGATGTCGGTAGAGATCCCGTTAGCCGTCCTTTGGTTTATTTAAGAAAGCACTGTTTCTGGTCACTCACTGGAATGGTTATGGCTAAATGTTAAGTGACTTTCCTTAATTGCTCCGGTGGAGCCACGGGCAAGACAGGTGTCGAAGCATTAATTAATTCGTAGTGACTAACCATTGTCAGCTTGCGCGCACTGAAAGCACAGAGTGCTGTTGTATTTTATAAACTTTCAAACACAAATTTCAAACATTCAACAGATTCAGGTTATCCATTTTCGGAGGAGCTTTCTTAGTGGAAATCCTGAACTTCACCTTCAACTTCGCCATGTTTATCATAATCAGCAAATCCTCTCTGGCCAATGCATTGCTCTCGCGTCAGAGGGAAGTGATACTGGAAACAGATGGAGCGGTGGACGAAAAGAAAACTAACGGAAAAGATTACTCAGTGAATTATATAATAAATAATAATAATAATAACATTGACGATGATGACGATAATAATAACACGCAAAAAGAGCGGCTGAAAATAAGTCATGTATGATGATTAAATATTAGCCAATATCGATGTACATGTAAAGCAAGGTTACTAACTGCACAGGTTTTATATAAACGGCTGAACCGATTTTTATTAAATTTTTTTGTGTACATTTGGTAGGTTTGAGGATAGGGGGTACGCTATTTAGATTATTCTTTTTAGAATATTTTCAAATAATATATTCTGTCAAATTTCTGTTTGCGCTATCTATGCGATATGGCCATATAGATAAATATAGTGTTTGTATCGTGGCTCTCGGTAATTTGATTTATTATTAAAACGTCGAACACAGCTTTAAATAGATATTTTAATTAATTTAAAAAAATATAGTGTTTGTGGCTCTAGGCCATTTGATTTATTATTAAAACGTCTAACAAATACAACTTTAAATATGTATTAGTTAAATAAATATTTGAATCAATTTTAGAAAATATTTTGAATTGATTATATTATAATCCCGTTAATTGAATATATCATAATCCCGTCAGTGAGGTTGCATTGAAAAAATTAAGAAATCCGTTAACGCAAGCTCCACCAACTAGCCCGTAAGCCCGGGAAACCGAATTTTCAAAAAATGGTGAAACACGTATCTTTTTATTTTTCAAGAAGAATCCATATACCAAATTTCAAAATCTCCTCATTTTTGGTTTTCGAGATATACATTGTTTTATAAAAAAGTTTGTTTTCCAGTTTCTTCCCTCAGGAGCAAAATATTCAAAAATCTTTTCTTAGTGGATGCTTACGCAATAAAAGTAATATAAGTTCCAAATTTCACGTTCCTAGGATGAGGTGACTGAAGGAATCAAGTTTACCTGTAACCTAATCTTATTACTTTTAATTCGTAAAATTCCTTTAGTAAAAGCACCGCTTTCACGTCAAAGTGACCTCATAATTGATGTAAATATATAAACAACTGGTTGGTTGATATCTATACCACCTGTTTTTAGTTTTTTTGCATGTTAGTATGTTTTTGGGCTCAACTTTCACATCGAGTAAAGAATTTTAATAGCTTTACTGGCCAGCCACACAAAGCATTTTTGCTCAATTTGGCTGGGTTGAATTTAATCCACGGATGTATTTTTTTCATGGTTTTTTTATTATTATCTGGCTTTTACTGAATAGTGACTTTGTTATGAATAAATAAATAAAGTTTGATAGCCAATATATTATTACCAATCGTCCGGTGATGGTTACCGCATCTATAATAAATATAGTTAAAATATATATATATATATATATATATATATATATATATATATATATATATATATATATATATATATATATATATATATATATATATATATATATATATATATATATATATATATATATATATATATATATATATATATATATATATATATATCTATATATATATAAATGAATGTTTGTATATATATTAATGTCCTTTAGGCATTGCTACACCATTCATCCGATCGTAATGAAATTTTCACACAACCTTGAGAGTCAAGGGGAAAGTCAAATAAAAATAAAAATTTGAAATCCGTCACAAAATGAGCGGAGCGGAGCGGGTGAGCGAGCGGGAACTATATATATATGTATGTGCGTATGTATGTGTGTATGTATGTATGTGTATGTGCATGTATGTGTGTCTGTGTCTGTGTTTATGTATACATATATATATATATACTAGCGGAGATACCCGGCGTTGCCCGGGTTTTTTAGAGGTTTTTCTAATGTTTGTCTCTTTCTCTCCCGTTTCCTTTCCCACCTGCTTTCCCACTCCCATTCGCTTTCCCGTTTTCGGTCGTTTTCCCGCTCCCGGTCGCTTTCCCGCTCCCGGTCGCTTTCCCGCTCCAGGTCGCTTTCCCGCTCCCGGTCGCTTTACCACTCCCGGTCGCTTTCCCGCTCACGTTTGCTCTCCCATTCCCGCTCACGCTTGCTTTTCCGTTCCCGCTCGCTGTCCGTTCCGGGTCGCTTTCCCGTTTCTATAATAGACAAACTAACCCACAAACATTCATATATATATATATATATAGTCTTAGCAAATCTATTTTACGTTTTATAGGCTAACAGAAGTTATGAAAGAATGGAAAAGAAAAAATGAGCGTGAACGGGAGAGCAACCGTGACCGGGAATGGGAGAGCAAGCATGACCGGGAACGGGAGAGCAAGCGTGAGCGGGAACGGGAAAGCGACCGGGAACGGGAAAGCGACCGGGAACGGGAAAGCGACCGGGAACGGAAAAGCCACCGGGAACGGGAAAGCGACCGGGAACGCGGAAAGCGACCGGGAACGCGGAAAGCGACTGGAATCGGGAGAGCAAGCTTGGCAGGAAACGCGAGCAAGAGAGAAAATCGATAACAAAACTTCTGAGCGGGAAAGCGACCGGGAGCTGGAAAACGACCGAGAGCGGAAAAGCGACCGGGAACGCGACGAAAACGGGAAAGTGGAGAAGGAAACGGGAGCGAGAGGGACAAACATTAGAAAAACC
This sequence comes from Erpobdella octoculata, assembly GCA_963978895.1. NCBI lineage: Eukaryota > Metazoa > Annelida > Clitellata > Hirudinida > Erpobdellidae > Erpobdella > Erpobdella octoculata. Next base: position 2,479,239 of record OZ022239.1, read on the forward strand.
TCTAAAAACCCCGGGCAACGCCGGGTAACCCCGCTAGTATATATATATAAATGAATGTTTGTGAGTGAGTGAGTGAGTGAGTGAGTGAGTGAGTGAGTGAGTGAGTGAGTGAGTGAGTGAGTGAGTGAGTGAGTGAGTGAGTGAGTGAGTGAGTGAGTGAGTGAGTGAGTGAGTGAGTGAGTGAGTGAGTGAGTGAGTGAGTGAGTGAGTGAGTGAGTGAGTGAGTGAGTGAGTGAGTGAGTGAGTGAGTGAGTGAGTGAGTGAGTGAGTGAGTGAGTGAGTGAGTGAGTGAGTGAGTGAGTGAGTGAGTGAGTGAGTGAGTGAGTGAGTGAGTGAGTGAGTGAGTGAGTGAGTGAGTGAGTGAGTGAGTGAGTGAGTGAAATATTGTGTTATAAATAACTTCGACTTTAACGTTACGAATCGCTAGAAAGCATATTCCTCTACGTTTACACTTAGCTTCCTGTCCAAATAATTCAAATGTTAAAACTTAATTTACTAAATTAATAAATACAACTTCAATTTTTTGAAACTTTTAATTCTCAAAATTTAACAATTTACCTCATATCTCAATAGAAAGTAACAAATATAAGCAACTTTCGAACAAGTATATTCTTGTTGTCATAAAGCTCTCAAAATTAGGAAAATAAAAAATCATCATCATCATCACCACCACCATCACCATTACCATCACTATCACAATCACCACTACCACCAGCACCATTACCATCACCATCATCATTATCATCATCATCACCACCCTTATTATTATTATTATTATTATTATTATTATTATTATTATTATTATTATTATTATTATTATTATTATTATTATTATTATTATTATTATTATTATTATTATTATTATTATTATTATTATTATTATTATTATTATTATTATTATTATTATTATTATTATTATTATTATTATTATTATTATTATTATTATTATTATTATTATTATTATTATTATTATTATTATTATTATTATTATTATTATTATTATTATTATTATTATTATTATTATTATTATTATTATTATTATTATTATTATTATTATTATTATTATTATTATTATTATTATTATTATTAAACAGTTGATAACACAACATATGTCAATCATTATTATTGCTCTCTTATACACATCCATCGGTCGAATGACCGCAAGCGGTTCTGAACAGACGGTTTTCGTTGACATTTTCATACCCAAAACAACACACCGGTCTATATGTGACGTGTTTATTGATGTTGGAGCCATTCATTATAGAAATGCATGACTCATATATATATATATATATATATATATATATATATATATATATATATATATATATATATATATATATATATATATATATATATATATATATATATATATATATATATATATATATATATATATATTACGGTTGTTAACGATTAATTTACATTTACTTGTTAACTTTTTAAAAATTAACGAATAATTAAAATTTATAGCGTCACTTGCCCGGAATTTTTAGAGGTTTCTCTAATGTTTGTCTCTCTTGCTCCCGTTTCCTTTATATAGTTAATTATTATATGTAAATCAATTTGCCGTAGATAACAGATCGTCACACAAAAACGTCTTACTCAGACATCTTACACAGACGTCTTAAACAGACATGGACTATTATATAAGATCTAGTTATATAAGATCGATGTCTTACGTTTGTTCTGAACGTCAATTATAACTAAAATATTTATTCATAAATTAAACAATTAGCCGCTACAACCGACTTAAATATCTAAGATGACTTACCAACTTAAAGCTACCAGAAGTAGATATGTGAAACCACATGTTTAACATATCGTTTTTTTCTTTGTCAAATTACTAACACACTTTACTAGCTTAATTCTGCGTCTCATACACGTGTTCTCGTGTCTGCGTGCGTCTCTCGATCTAGCGGCATGCTCTAAAGAGACGCAATAAAACGAAAGAAGATTAAAAAAAACTTGGTAGAAGCCGGCTATATATCGAACTATTAAATTAGGTTCGGCAAGTATATTTTTAAACAGGTAGTTGCAATTTTTAGCAATAAACAGTCATTTGAGTAGTATCCTTATATCACAGCGTCAGAAATACGCAGAATCAATTTTTTTTATTTTTTGTCTCTAAAATAAAACTCGGCGATGATGTTGATGGTCAGCAACACGACATCGGAATCGAACGATCGAGCAAAGGAGAATGCGACGGAGTTTTCGAACAAGGTTCGTGTAGTTTGTGTACCTTTTGATATTATGTTTGCTTGTCTGGTTGTTGATATTCTTGAAAACGGCAAAGGATTATTAAAGATCGGATTTTTAATTCTACTATTAGCCGTGGGCGAGTTGAATTGATTTAAGCCACAATAATTCAACGAAGAAATTATAATACTATGAAACTTTTCTGGTTTATTGTGACTCGTATAATTTATTAATTCATTTTGCATAAATGAAGCTTACTGCAGCGATTTTTATTAAACCCAACTCAATCATCAGGTGGACGAGAGAGGCGAACAAGTTTCAGACAATAAGACGACCAAGAACACGACCAAGTCCAGAAGCATGTACCTCTTCGTAGCAAACATCTGTATCGTTAACATATTTTACATGATGTTAACCGTTTACTCGAACGGCGTCGTCAGAACGATAGAGCGGCGCTTCGATCTGAGCAGCTCGCACAGCGGCTTTCTCAACAGCTGTAACGACATCGTTCACATCTGCATCGTCTTATTCGTCAACTATTTTGGTCGCAAAGGGAACAAGCCCCGCATCATGTGCATAACTGCTATGTTCACATGCTTGGCTGGGGTTTTGAACGCTACTCCTCATTTTCTCTTTCCTGAGCATGAACATCCATCCGGAGAAAATTTCCAGCTCGAATCGCTTCGCCGGCCAAACTCTTTGGCCGTTTCAGACAGTGGAGAAAAGTCTCTCGCGGTTTCATTATTAATACAAAATTTTACAAATCAAGTGTCTAGGAGCAGTGGTTTGAATTACTGCGTAAGGACTGGATTTCCCAACGCGTCGAACGAGGAGAACTGCAGTCATAGTCATGTATCAAGGTTACATCCTGCGTTTTACGTTTTCTTAGTTGCTCAGCTCATCAACGGCATAGGCGGCTCTGGAATCTTCACTCTCAGCATGGCGTACATCGACGAAAACGCTCCAAAGAACAAGTCCTCGATATTCATTGGTACGTAACTCCTTAGGGTAGAGTTCAAGTTTTTTCCAAAAGGGCGAGACGCAGAGCATATGATTGTGAAAAATTAAAACATTTAAAATTTTCCAAAAAGGAAAATAATTTTTCCGGGAAAGATTTGAGCTCAAGGGGACAACAAGACCATCTCCCCCGAACTCTCTGCCTATGCGTTGATAAATTCTTTTAGTTGTTTATTTTTTCAATTTTTTGGTTTTTAAGGTTATATTGTTAAGGTATCTGGAATACGACTATATTCCAAATTTCAGATCGAAAGCAAACTGGAAGTGGGTCAAAATGTGATTACAAACTTTGTAGAAGAAATCAACGGACAAGTTAAGCCAAAGAAAAGCGTGTAATAAGCACTAGTTTGTATTTCAACCAAAGTACCATTTGCATGTGCGTTCGCTACCTTCAAACAGAGTGGAAAGAAATCGGAAGTTCAAAGTTCAGGCAGAACTTTCATGTTAAGTAGTCCGTGATCATTAGTTTCAATACCGCTATTAACTGGCTTTGGACATCTTAGTAGAAATGGAAATCAAACCCTATTACTGACGCTTTTGAAGTTTGTTACATCAATCTATTCATAATCATGAATACTAAGCAATACAGCATTTGGCCTACTATAGTAGGTTGTGGATCAAGATATCCTTGGTGATTCATACCATTTGCCTGGTTTGACCAGTCGTTCTCCGAGTTAACTAATTTAATTCTATAGATTGACTGTAACATACATTCTATGGTAACATATATTTGTACCTATATAGCAAAAATAACGTTTAAAACTTTTTACAGGAGTTTATTTAAGTCTGTCCTCACTCGGTCCTGTTTTTGGACTCCTTTTAGCCGGTATCTGCTTGAAATTGCCAGAAAACTTACTCTCAGGTAAGAGCATCTTTAATATTACAAAAAATTAACAATTTTTAATGTCTTGCATTCTAAATTTCAACTATAGTTTGGCTTGCAACCATTTATGCACCCTAGTTATTTAGATAGATTTTTCTTTTATTCTGGTTTTTCCCAAAAGTGCTTGTCTTCAATAATTATTGCTTTTGTATTGTATACATGAAATACTATAACTTAATGTTTTTTTTTAAGGAAAACCAGTCAATATTGCTGATCCATCGTTCATAGGCTGCTGGTGGTTGGGCTATCTATTAGGAGGTATAGGAATGACGCTATCAGTTATTCCACTGTGGTTTTATCCTTTGAATATAAAAAAATACGAAAGCACGTGTAAAACTAAAAATGAAAATGAAACGGCAAGCTTCATGGAATCGGAAAGAAAAAATGAGGATGAGCATTTCGTTGCACAGTTGAAAGGTTTTTTTGTTGTATGTCAACCTTAACGTTTAAATTGGTATTTGAATATACAAATTACTTTTTATTATTTTAAATCAAAAGCCTGATAGCCTAATTTTCATGAATATTTAATTCATTAGGATAATAAAAGTCTTAATGGTTAAAATAAAATTGCCAACATGTTAAAAAAAATTTGTCTAATAAGTCAATTAAGATTTGTTTATAACGACAACTTGTGCGTATAGGAGTTCCAGAATCGTTTGCAAGTCTCCTAAGAAACAGACTCTACCTTGTAAACTTATGCCAGATCGTCTGCGAAGCGTACACAGCATTTGGCGTGTTTGTCAATCTGGTACGCTACCTCGAGGTTCACTTTCTCAGGACAGCGGCTGAAGCCAGCATCATCGCAAGTAACAGTTTCCCACATTTCCAGTAAACTTAAGATCCGATTCAATTTATCTTCATTTCGTTATAACATTTTGTTGATCGAATTATCAGGCATTTTTCTGGCCTTAACTGGAACAATCGGGGGCTTCATCGGAGGTGCGCTGACATCGAAATTAAATCTCAAAGCAATCAGTGGACTTTTTTCTGTTCTGACGTCCAATGTTATATTTATAGTCGGTCTCGTTATTCTCCTCAACTTAAGATGCCCTCAGGTCAACATGAACATGACGATAGATCAATCCCTGAAAATGTTAAGAAATTTTGCTTTTTATTCATCTGATTGCACACAATAGAGTACTGCGTGGGCTGATTTTTTACGACCCGGTCCGTCGACAACTTAGCATGGCTTAGCCCGTTTCAAAGGCCAACTTTTTGTCATCGGCCCGTCTTATTTAGGTGTGACCTGGCTTGGCCCGTTTTTACAGGTCTAAAATCCTTATACTTGGCAAAAAAATTTGACCCGACTCGATTTAAACCCCTAAAATCAAGACCCGGCCCATGCAGTATTCTATCACACATGTCTATACAGCATTTTTTTTATCCATTAGCAGCACAGACGTTGTGACCAAATTTTCAAACGAGGTCACCATTCTAGTTTTTTCCACAGGCACAGCGATAATGGAATTTTAAATTTTCAGGAACACCGTGAATAACGAATGCAATGCTAACTGTCAATGCTCGACAGCCACAACCGACTTCCACCCCATCTGCGGCAGTGACAATATCACATACTTCTCGCCCTGCATAGCTGGCTGTTCTCATATGGTCGGCAAAGTACGCAATTGGTATTTTTGTTACGCAATGCTGGAATGAACCATGATGGATAATCTCTCCAATTATTGTTACGTGGTCCATTTAAAATGATTGCTCCAAACAGTTTTGTTTACATTTATTTGACACTGAAAATTGGCGTCCAAAAGTACTAAAATGGCTTCCATTTAAAAATTCAATGCTTGTATGTTATTCTCATAAGATTTCTCATTTTAATGCGTATTTTACATTTTAGTAACTCTTTAAAGTGGCACGCAGGTACATGTGCAACCCTCCCGCCACAAACCTTTGATTCGCCACTTCATTAAAAGATAGTTTAAAAAATACATTCCAATGTAACGCAGATCAATTAGTTGTTACCGTTAAAACAATTAGACTGATATAAAATTATAGGCAAGAATGATCTATAGTATCGATTTTTGCATATAACAGGGAAAATTGATTTTTGTTTAATACTCTTTTATTATACGCTATATAATCTTTACTGAAATGAGATAATTCTGATCAAATTTAATATACATAACCATACAAAAATGTAGGGCAAATCAAATTAGTTGTTATTGCTAAAAACAATTATACTGTTTTAAAATTATAAGCAAAAATGATCTTTAGTACCATATTATGCGATGCACATAACAGGGTTAATTGATTTTTTTAATTTTTAACACTTTTTTGACATGCTTTGTTGAAATGAAATGATTCTGATCAAATTTAATATACATAACCATACAAAAATGTTCAACACTTTCAGACATTCGTTGACTGCAAATGCATGAAATCGAATCGAACAGAGAAAGACAAAGAGAGCGTTTCTGACATTCACGAAGCTACGGCATCTGCCGGTTATTGCATCTCACCATGTGTGCTGCTGATTCCATTTGCTGTAACTTTGTTCGTCGTTTCCTTTGTTGCGTCTGCAGCCAAAGTTCCATCGACCATGGTCACTTTCAGGTTCGATTGTGGTGCTAGCAAATTTCAAACGCGGAGGGGGAAAACTTCGATTAAAACGAAGTTGGTTCACAGCATACGGTGTAACGGACATTTGCTATAGCCGAGTCCGTTATAAACAATTCACTATAACCGAGTCCATTATAAGCAATTTGCTATAACCGAGTCCATTATAAACAATTCGCTATAACCGATCTCCTTATAAGTTTAATTGTTTGTGTCTATTCAAGTAGTACTCAATGGATTGAGCCAATTTTAAATTAAGTTATGTTATGAATAATAAGAACATTTTAAAATATAATCTCGAAATTCGAAATGGTTTTCCAGACCACTTAGGTAACAGTAATCACGTGCATAAATAATTAATCGTAAAAGATTGTGTTCTAGAAAAAAATCAATAGCTTGCTATCATCCCCCAAACTAAATGTGCAATTTAGTTTATTAATCTTTTCATATGGTAAAAGTCATCATATTCACTGATCACTGGTCTGACTGATCTAATCCAAAATATGTATATCAAAAAGTAGTTATTATCTAACATCTAAAATAATGGATTTTTTAATTTAAAGAATTGTCAAAGACGAGGAAAGATCATTTGCTCTCGGGGTAAATTCCTTCGTCTTGAATCTTTTCGGTATGATACAATTTGTGTAACAATATTCTCAGGGTAAATACTAGATCAACATTCTATTTAATCTTCAGGATTTATCCCTGCTCCTCTGGTCTTCGGGTACCTTATAGATTCGTCGTGCATGCTTTGGCAAAGAACCTGCAATAGTACTGGTACATGTCTTCTTTTCAATACAGACAGGTAAACGTTTTTCTAGACCACTCGTTACCAACAGTTTTTCTTTACTCGTTACCTTGATTTTGTTCTCAAAATTTTTACAGTCTATGTCGTCGTATTTTACTGGTTCAACTTTTCTTGTTGTTTTTCAGATTGAGGAATTCCATTTTCGGTGCAAGTTTAGTGGTTGAAGGAATCAAGTTTACCTGTAACCTAATCTTATTACTTTTAATACGTAAAATTCCTTTAGGAAAAGCACCGCTTTCACGTCAAAGTGACCTCATAATGGATGTAAATATATAAACAACTGGTTGGTTGATATCTATACCACCTGTTTTTAGTTTTTTTGCAAGTTAGTGTGGTACTTTGCGTTCAACACATGAGTCTATGGAAATACGGGTTTCTTCTCTTTTTTTTCTATTTCATTCGAATATAACAGACAACTTTTATTTAAATAAAAATAAAGTAACTTTGTGTTGATTTTATGTAAGTACACATAAATTCTATTGGAATTTTAATTTAATGTATAAGTTGGAAGCGTGTAATATATTAAAAATGCTTATTCAGCAATATATATATATATATATATATATATATATATATATATATATATATATATATATATATATATATATATATATATATATATATATATATATATATATATATATATATATATATATATATATATATATATATATATATATATATATATATATATGGGTGCACATTTCTATATTTCTATAGAATTACTGTCTGTCTATTGTCGATGCTTCTATTAAATTATCCTGGAAGAGTGGATAATAAATATCCTATTCAAAACGTGGTAATTTGTTAAGTTCTACCAGAAGCAGCTTCGCTGGGGATTGTTGATATGTGCTCAAGAGTTTCATTTTACCAATTCCTTGCGTGACCAAACTTTTTCAAACACCCAAACCTAACAAATATTTCTTCCATTGAATGTTTTACTTTTGCTTCCAAAAACAACAGATGACCGGAGGGATAGTCGGAAGTACATTCTCCAAAAATGTTATTTGTTTTATAAAAAAAAAATTGCAAATCTTTGGGGTGCAACGTCCCCTGCATCCCCTCTCCCAAATGACGCTCCTGTATGGGATTGAAGTTTAAAAGAGAACCGGGTTGAAATAAAGTGATTTAACGAATAAATAATAAACGTCCAGCATCTCGAATTTGATTGTGTTGTTTTTATGAGTCATTATAGTACCTATAGAAACAGAAATGAACCTTTATTTATTTTGTTAGAAAACCAGGAGATGAAAAAAATGGTAGTAAAATTAAATTAATTAGATAATTGTTTGAATATATGCTACATTATTATCTTTTGAGACTTAATTTTAGGATGGAAGAGGCTTTTCCCTCCATTAAGTTTTCCAAAGTTGCCAATTTGTTTTGAATTTTTTTCCTGAACCTTAAAATCGCTACAGCGACTAAACGGTTCGCCCTATCGCCTAAATGTATGTATGTATGTATGTATGTATGCATATATGTATGAATGTATGTATGTATGTATGTATGTATGTATGTATGTATGTATGTATGTATGTATGTATGTATGTATGTATGTATGTATGTATGTATGTATGTATGTATGTATGTATGTATGTATGTATGTATGTATGTATGAATGTATGTATGTATGTATGTACGTATGTATGTAGGTAAAAATTTTTACTGTATGACAATCAATCACTCAACGTGATCCGACCTTTTGCAAAGCTAGCGAATTACTTTCACTCATAATGAGAATTTATAAAATAATATTTCTCTCACGAATCAATTTCGTTTTATATAAAAACTGCACTCCTTCTTTTATTGACCACAAGACAGTCGGCGGTTTAGAAAATCGAATGGTTTAAAGTCAATTATAAGTATTTTTTGCTTAACCACTATGAGTGCTGGAAAAAATCTGCCGTGTCTTTTTGTTATGAATGTCTCGCATTTTATCGTCAAAGCAAAGGATTGGTGCCATCGCGACACGGTATTCTAGATGTAATTGAAAAAATTACCAGACTTTAAGCACAACATACCGAGTCCATTCGACAACTAAATCGTTCTGCCAATTTGATTACTGTTTATTTAATTTACTGGATCATTGGAACAGCATTTGGAGTCCAAGACGCCATGCTCTCCAGAGCGGAATGATTTTTTGGTCCACCATAACATCCAATCTAATAATAATTATTATTGCTCTCTTATAAACATCCATCGGCCGACATTTCTCGTTGACATTTTCGTACACAACACAAAACAAGACACCGGTCTATATGTGACGTGACACAAGTTTTCTATTTATGTTGAAGCCATAAGCCATTCATTATAGAAATGCATGACTCAGACATTTTGAATGCATGAGCTGTGCTGTTGCATATAAATAAGTTCTTATTTATTTATATAAACGGTTCTGTAGTTATATATAAAATCGATGTCTCACGTTTGTTCTCAACGTTAATTACTCCTGAAATATTCATTCATAAATTAAACAATAAGCCGCTACAACCGACTTAAAGTCTAAGTCTAAGTTGACTTACCAACTTAAAACTACCAGTAGTAGATATGTGAAACCATATGCTTAACAAATCGTTTTTTTCTTTGTCAAATTACTAACACACTCGTCCGCCAGCTTATATTCTGCGTCGCATACACGTGTTCTCGTGTCTGCGTGCGTCTCTCGATCTAGCGGCATGCTCTAAAGAGACGCAATAAAAAGAAAGAAGATTAAAAAAAACTTGATAGAAGCCGGTTATACATCGAACTACAAAAGGAAATATTACATTAGGTGTAAGCAGGTATATTTTTAAACAGGTAGTTGCCATTTTTATTAAGAAACAGTCGTTTGAGTAGTATCCTTATATCACAGCGTCAAAAATACAAAGAATCGATTTTTTTAGTTTTATCTCAAAAATAGAACTCGGCGATGATGTCGATGGTCGACAACACGACATCGGAATCGAACGATCGAGCGAAGGAGAATGCGACGGAGTCTTCGAACAAGGTTCGTGTTGTTTGTGTACATTTTGATATTATGTTTGCTTGTCTGGTTGTTGATGTTCTTGAACGCGACAAGGGATGTGCTGTATTATTGACGATCAGATTTTTAATTCTACTTTTAACCGTGAGCGAGTTGAACTGATTTAAGCCACAATAATTTAACAAAGAAATAGTAATACTATGAAACTTTTTTGATTTAATGTGACTCGTATGATTTATGAATTCATTTTGCATAAATGAATCTTATCATAAAGATTTTTATTGAACCGACCTCAATCATCAGGTGGACGAGAGAGGCGAACAAGTTTCAGACAATAAGACGACCAAGAACACGACCAAGTCCAGACGCATGTACTTCTTCGTAGCAAACATCTGCATCGTTAACATATTCTACATGATATTAACCGCTTATACGAATGGCGTCGTCAGAACGATAGAGCGGCGCTTTGACTTGAGCAGTTCGCACAGCGGCTTTCTCAACAGCTGTAACGACATCGTTCACATCTGCGTCGTCGTATTCGTCGGCTATTTTGGTCGCAAAGGGAACAAGCCCCGTATCATGTGCGTAACTGCTATGTTCACATGCATAGCTGGGGTTTTGAACGCTACTCCTCATTTTCTCTTTCCTGAGCATGAACATCCATCCGGAGAAAATTTCCAGCTCGAATCGTTTCACCGGCCAAACTCTTTGGCCGTTTCAGACAATGGAGAAAAGTCTCTCACTGTTTCTTCATTACAAATACAAAATTTAACAAATCAAGTGTCTAGGAGCAGTGGTTTGAATTACTGCGTAAGGACTGGATTTCCCAACGCGTCGAACGAGGAGAACTGCAGTCATAGTCATGTATCAAGGTTACATCCTGCGTTTTACGTTTTCTTAGTTGCTCAACTCATCAACGGCATAGGCAGCTCTGGAATCTTCACTCTCAGCATGGCGTACATCGACGAAAACGCTCCAAAAAACAAAGCTTCAATATTTGTTGGTATGTAGCTCTATAGGGTAGAGTTCCAATTTTTTCCCCGAGAGGGCGAGATGCAGAGCATATGATTGTAAAAAATTCAAGTATTTAAAATTTACCAAAAGGAAATAAATTTTCCGGGAGAGAAAGATTTGACCTGGAGGGGACAACAAGCCCATCTCCCCCGAACTCTATGCTTACTCGTTGATAAAAAATTTTATTTGTTTATTTTTTTAATTTTTGTTACAGAAGCAAAAACATTCGATGTCTTAAGAGTTACAATAGTAATATTAAAAATAATTTTAAAAAATTGAAAACACGTTTTTATTAAATGCTTTTAAAAGTACAAAGTAAATTATAAACATAAAAGCGTGGGACGCAAACGTAAGAGTGCAAAGGAAAGCGCCCCTCGCTTTTATGTTTATCTTGTAATTTTAAAAGTATTTTTGTAGAAGCGTGTTTTTTAAAAACTTTTATTTAGGTTACAATCTCTGTTTGTGTGTTTGTGTATGTATGTGTGTGACTTTCACTGTACGCAAATCTTGCAAGTAAAATTTACCCAGCTTTTTGACTAGCTAGAAAGTTGGATCTTTCAGCATAGTTTTATATTGGATGACATTACATGATTCAATAAAAAAAACTCAATTTGAACATCTTTCGTATTTATAAATCGAGTGTATTTGTAATCAAAGTTTGTGTTGAAAAACTTGTTTTACCTTGACTTGTTCAATTGTTTTAATTACTATTTATTTTCTACTTTTTAGTTTTTTTTTTAAATTTATGAATACTTAAGTTTTCAATTTGTATTATATTAACAATAATATTGATAGTCAATTAATAATTAATTTTAAAACTCAATATTATTGACTGGTTATCAAACGGCTGGCTGCCTGCCATGCTGCAATATATCGATTGTAATGAGAAACTTTGACAGCGAAGTATAGCCGCATATTTGTTAAAATAACGTTTAAAACTTTTTTACAGGAGTTTATTTAAGTCTGTTCACACTCGGTCCTGTTTTTGGACTCCTTTTAGCGAGTATCTGCTTGAAATTGCCAGAAAATTTACTATCAGGTAAAAACAACGTTTGGAATATTTAATATCACCAAAAAAAACAATAGTTAATGTCTTGCATTCTAAATTTCAACTATAGTTTGACTTGCAACTGATTATGCACCCTAGTTATTAAGAATAATTTTGCCTTTATTCTGATTTTTCCAAAAGTGCTTGTCTTTAATAATAATTATTGCGTTTGTATTGTATTTATGAAATACTATAACTTAAAGCTTTTTTTTAAGGAAAGCCAGTCAATACTGCTGATCCATCGTTCATAGGCTGCTGGTGGTTGGGCTATCTAATAGGAGGTATAGGAATGACGCTATCCGTTTTTCCACTGTGGTTTTATCCTTCGAATATAAAAAAATACGAGAGCACGTGCAAAACTAAAAACCAAAATGAAATGGCAAGCTTTATGGAATCGGAAAGAAAAAATGAGGATGAGCATTTCCTTGCACAGTTGAAAGGTTTTTATGTTGTATGTCACCTTAAGGTTTAAATTTGGTATTTGAATATACAAATTTTTTTTTATTCCTTTTAATCAAAAGCCTAATAGCCCAATTTGGATGGATATTTAATTCACTAGGATAAAAAAAAGTGTCTTAATGGTTAAGAGAAAAAATCTGTCTAATATGTCAATTAAGATTTGTTTATAACGACAACTTGTGCGTATAGGAGTTCCAGAATCGTTTGCAAGTCTCCTAAGAAACAGACTCTACCTTGTAAACTTATGCCAGATCGTCTGCGAAGCGTACACAGCCTATGGCGTGTTCGTCAATCTGGTACGCTACCTCGAGGTTCACTTTCTCAGGACAGCAGCTGAAGCCAGCATCATCGCAAGTAACAGTTTCCCACATTTCCAGTAAGCTTAAGATCCGATTCAATTTATCTTCATTTCGTTAAAACATTTCGTTGATCGAATTATCAGGCATTTTGCTGGCCTTGACTGGGACGATCGGGGGCTTCATCGGAGGTGCGCTGACATCAAAATTAAATCTCAAAGCAGTCAATGGACTTTTTTCTGTTCTGACGTCCAGTGTTATATTTACAGTCGGTCTCATTATTCTCATCAACCTAGGCTGCCCTCAGGTCAACATGGACATGACGATAGATCAATCCTTAAAAATGTTAAGGAGTTTGTTTTGCTTATTATTCACAGCACACAATAGAGTACTGCGCGGGCCAATTTTTTACGGCCCGGTCCGTCGGAAATTGGCATGGCCAAATTGAAAAACCAAATTTTTGTTATCGGCCCGTCCTATTTGGGTGTGACCTGGTTTGCCCCATTTTCACAGGTCTGAAATCCTTATACTTGGCGAAAAAATTTGGCCCGGCTCCTTTTAACCCCCTAAAATCAAGACCCGGCCCATGCAGTATTCTAGCACATATGTCTATGCAGCATTTTTTTATCCATTAGCAGCACAGACGTTGTGACCACATTTCCAAGCGAGGTCGCCATTCTAGTTTTTTTCACATGCACAGCGATAATGGAATTTTAAATTTTCAGGAACACCGTGAATAACGACTGCAATGCTAATTGTCAATGCTCGACAGCCAGAGCCGACTTCCACCCCATCTGCGGTAGTGACAATATCACATACTTCTCGCCCTGCATAGCTGGCTGTTCTCGTATAGTCGGCAAAGTACGCAATTGGTATTTTTGTTACGCAATTATGGAATGACTCATGATGGATCATCTCTCAAATTATTGTTACGTGGTCCATTTCAAATGATTTTTTCAAGCAGTTTTGTTAACATTTATTTGACGCTGAAAAGTGGCGTCCATTTAAAAACGTCATCACTCAGGTTATTCTCATAAGATTTCTCTTTTTAATGCGTATTTCAAATTTTGGTAACTTTTCAAAGTGGCATGCAGGTACACCTGCCCCCTCCTCCGCCGCAACCCTTCGTTGCGCCACTACATTGAAAAATAGTTTTAAAAATATAAAGTATAAACTATATTTTTTTTAATACAACGCTCGTATACTAATGTACTAAAATGTTAAAAATAATTTTAAAGTGTATATATTACAATTTTTTGAACTAAACGTTTTGTTTTGAAGATTAAAGCGTTGGGCGATAGTAGGTTATACATTAATTATATAGATAACGCCCAACGCTCTTAAATTCAAAACAAAAAGTATATTTAAAAAATTGTAATATATACACTTTAATATTATTTTTAACATTTTAGTACATTAGTATACGAGCGTTGTGTTTAAAAAAATATTTTTCTACTTTATTTTCGATTTTTTAGTGTGAATTTTTTTTTATAAACTAAATATTATTTTTATTATTTTTTATTTTTTACTGTTTAAATTTTTTTATTATTCGCACTCGATGGTCTTATTCGAACTCGCTGTGTTGATTAGCACTCGACGTTTCACTGAAACAAACAAATTGCAAAAAAACGTCGTTGCGCTTAATCGCACTCTGCGATGAAACAAATAAACAAACAAACAACGTTGCAAGTTAATATAAGCGTTGTAAAATACATTCCAATGTAACAAAATCAATTAGTTGTTATTGCTAAAACAATTAGAATGTTCTAAAATTATAGGCAAGAATGATCTATTAGTATCGATTTTTGCACATAACAGGGAAAATTGATTTTTGTTTAATACTTTTTTATTATACGCTATATAATCTTTACTGAAATGAGATAATTCTGATCAAATTTAATATACATAACCATACACAAATTTTCAACACTTTCAGACATTTGTTGACTGCAAATGCATGAAATCGAACCGAACAGAGAAACACAACGAGAGCGTTTCCGACATTCACGAAGCTACGGCATCTGCTGGTTATTGCATCTCACCATGTGGGCTTCTGATTCCATTTGCTGTAACTTTGTTCGTCGTTTCCTTTGTTGCGTCTGTAGCCAAAGTTCCATCGACCATGGTCACTTTCAGGTTCGATTGTGGTGCTAGTAAATTTCAAACGAGGTGGGGTTAAATTTCGCTTAAAGCGTAATTGGTTCACAGAATACGGTGTATCAGAAATTCGCTAAAACCAAATCCATTATAAACAATTTGTTATAACCGAGTCCGTTATAAACAATTCGCTATAACCGAGTCTGTTATAAACAATTTTCTATCACCGAGTCCGTTATAAAAGCCATCATATCCACTGATCGCTGGTTTGACCGATCTAATCAAAAATATGTATATCGAAAGGTAGTTATTAACTAACATCTATAATAATGGATTTTTTAATTTAAAGAATTGTCAAAGACGAAGAAAGATCATTTGCTCTCGGGGTGAATTCCTTCTTCCTGAATCTTTTCGGTATGATACAACTCGTGTAATAATATTCTCAGGGTAAATACTAGATCAACATTCTATTTTTTCTTCAGGATTTATCCCCGGACCTCTAGTATTCGGGTACCTAATAGATTCATCGTGCATGCTTTGGCAAAGGACCTGCAATGGTACTGGTACATGTCTTCTCTTCAATACAGACAGGTAAGTGTCTTTCTAGATTACTTGTGTACCAACAATGATTATTTTTTTTCAAAGTTTTCACAGTCTAGGTCGTTGTATTTCACTGGTTCAACTCTTCTTGTTGTTTTTCAGATTGAGGAATTCCATTTACGGTGCAAGTTTAGTGGTTGAAGGAATCAAGTTTACCTGTAACCTAATCTTATTACTTTTAATACGTAAAATTCCTTTAGGAAAAGCGCCGCTTTCACGTCAAAGTGACCTCATAATTGATGTAAACATATAAAAAAATGGTTTGTTGATATATATACCTGTTTTTAGTGTTTTGCATGTTATTATGTGTACTTTGCGTTCAACACATTAATTTTTGGAAATAAAGAACTTTTTTTTATTTCATTCGAATATAACAGACCACTCTTATTTAAGTAGTAATGAAGTAACTTAGTGTTGATTTCATTCGAATGTAATAGACAGACCGGAAAAAAATGTCAAACCTAGGAAGAAGAAAATTAAACATCTAAATATCCTATCTTGTTTCATTCAAAGATCGAATCGATTTGTAGATCTCAACGACATTTTAAAGTTCGATGGATTTTATTAAAGTTGTGGAAATGCAGTTATATATTAATATATGCTAATATCGGTTTGAGTTCTGTTTTCGACGAGTTGTATTAGCAACTCTGCCTCGCTAAGTGCGGGCCAGTCCCAAGCCTGTATAAAGAAGCAGGGACAGTTAAAAGGATCAAAATTTGATCCACGAGAGAAAGTACTTATGTGCTTCCTACATACAGCCAATTCAGTCTTAAAACACTTGGCGTAAAGGACTATAAACTATCATAAAAAAAAGTTGTATTAGCAGAACTGAAATTTAAATTTCACCCTGCATTCATTTTTAGAGTCTGTTATACATTTTAGAAAAGTGCTGGGAGCGTTTTATCCAACTGTGGTGGGCCCTCGGATCAGCAGGAGGTCCAGAGTAAAATCCCCGCCAGCCCTCGCGAATCCTCCGTAGCCTCCACTATTAGTGCGTGACGTCATTTATGAGAAGGCTTTTGTATATTTTTTAATATCTCAAGTATAACATTTTAAATTATTTAAATATGATATAGAATTAAAATTAAAAAAACGTGGCAAAAAGGCTTTCTGCGGATTGCAATTTGAAATTTGAATAGGGACGTAAATTCAGCATTTTCCATGGGGAGCAAAATTTTCCCGCCATTATATAGCTTACAAACAGGGTTACCCGGTGTTGCCCGCATTTTTTGCTTAGATTTTTTTTTTGCCAATGAAAAATCAAATAAATAACGGTTTTTTTAATTTTTCAAAATGTTCTCATTAATGAAGTCTATCTGCATGCCAAATGTTGTTCCTGCTGCTTGGATGTGATAAGCGAATGCCCTCACACACACATTACCTTATATATCTATATGAATACGTAGGTACAAGCAAGGAGGGGTAGAGAGATGCTTCCCCAACCAGAGTATCAATTGATAAATTTTGGGCATATCACCTGGTTTTTGGAAAATGACCATAGCTTTTTTGAGACTAGAAAGTGGAAGTCTTTGAGAAAAAAAATTGGAAAATTATTTACGATTATCCCTCACCAGTCATCAGCTTTTTTGAAGAGAATGTGAAATATTTTTGAAGTGCATCCCACCAGGATTTTCTGGATCTGCCACTGGATATAAGGGGCGTGAATGATTTAATCATACTGCAGAGGTAAGTAGGATTAGTAAAAAAAAAGGTCCAAAATGGGTTGCGTGTTTGATTTGGACAGCTATACGGGAATCAAGATTGTATCAACACCACTGTTAGGGTAAAGTTCCACGAGTTCGCTGATTGTAGTTTGGCACAGAAAACAGCTAAACTTTGGACCAATGCTGATACACAATTTAATACTCAGCATTTATTAGTAAATCTAGCATCGAGCTCAGATATAAAATTGTCTATACAAGCAAAAAAATTCCAATACACATTGAACCATCACGAAGTTAAGTAAAGTTAAAATTAACAATTTATATAGGTGAAAAAAAATAAATTTTGGAAATCACGGGAGGGCAAATTGTCTACACACGCCAGAAGGATTCCGATAGGCATTGAATCTTCACTAGGTTAAGTAAAGTTAGAATTAAAAAAAATATATAGTAAACTCTAGGTAAAAAAATTTCAAATTTTGAAACCCCCCATTTACGTTCTTGAATTTGAAGTTTTACTGTACAAACCGACATAGGTCAAACCAATAAAATCTAATTGTAAAAATTTAAATAAAACAATCGTTGTTAGAGTTTATTGTAAAAACATACCAACTGCGGCTGAAAATCATTAGTTATAACAGCATAGAAAAAACATGGCAAAAATTACATATCAGAGAGCGTTAATAAGTACAAATTTAACCCGGTAAATAATGAGACATTGGCTTCTGCTATTTCTGTACTCTGTTTCAGCTACAAAGCCTTGGGCAAACAGACGTTTTTTAAGAGGAGTCAGTCCTGAAAGTTGGTTTTTCAATTGCTTCTTAACATGCTTTTTAAGAACAGAAAATGGTTCTGCATTCTAATCCTAATATGTCTTAGTCTTAATCGACCTAATCTGATGATAAATAAAACGTTCCATATTATTTTTATAATTGGTTTATATAATAGTCGTATGTTATGTCATATAATTTCTTGCGCTGATTATTGCAAGTTATTTTACACTGAAAGTAATTCAGATTGGGGAAAATGTATGCAGTAGTATTCTACTCAATTTTAATTTGAAGAGTTTGAACAGGATTGATTTAGCAGAACTCTGGATTATTTATTAAGTGTGTGTAAGATTTAGAAGTGTAGTGTGCCTACCTTAATTTTATTTATTTTTAATTTAATATAATTTAAATGTTATCTTTTTGCTAGAATTTTCTTTCTATCAACCTGCTAATAAGGAATTCAGATGTTTGGATTCATCTTCCGTCATTCCATACAAGTGGATAAACGATGACTATTGTGACTGCAAAGATGGAAGCGACGAGCCTGGCAAGTTACATTACAAACTTTTTCATTATTTTTGTTAATAATCAGTAAATGTTGATCTTTTCAGCAATAATAATAATTTATTACTTTTTAAAAATATTAGCATCAATTAATTTCATAAAATCTCAGTTAATTTTTTAATAACATATCAGGAACATCTGCTTGTTCAAACGGTGTTTTCTACTGCACCAACACAGGTTTTCAGCCTCGTCTTATCTTGTCGTCTAGAGTCAATGATGGAGTTTGTGGTAAAATTTACATCACAGATGTAGTTTTAAATATCTCTAATTTGTGTAATTATCGATATAACTGTATCAGTGATCAATTGCAATTGGAAAAAATGTTTTAAAAGTTCATGTATTCATACAAATATATTTTTCATTATTGATTTTAATTTAAAGGCATTGGAATGCGATTTATCGGCTGCCTGTGTGTAATTCAAGTAATATTTGTAATTGCAGATTGCTGCGATGGTTCTGACGAATATTCCAAATATGTCATCTGTCGAAACAATTGCATGTTGGTTGGCCTTGCTGGGTTTCAATATTTTTCAGTAGATAAGCTGTTCCTTATACGCTTTGAAGATACAGCACGATTATGATACATTATTTTCTTGGCTACTTCTATTTTCTCAGTACTATTCATTCATTTGTTCATTTACTTTTTGATGTTCATAATTCGCATCGATTTTACGTTCGCCGAAACTCAAGAGAACTCGGTGATGAAATGAAGAAACAGGAGGAGGTAAGAGCAAGGCTGTTCGCACGAGGTCATGAAAGTTACTTGCACTACTGTGATCTGGGAAAGCAAATAAAAGAAGAAAACCAGGTTAGATTATTCGGTTGACTGCTCACGTGAGTGTCACGTCAATAAATCAATTTATTTGGCCATAAAGAAGAGGTTCGACATCTGAGTAATATCAAATAAGAGTAAGATAAGTCCAAAAGGGAAGAATCCAAAGGGAAAGTTATCCTACTCGAGGATCACCCTATTAATTCCATCCATTTTTTTTTTAATATTTTTATTTTTCAGCTGGAACTGGGCCAGCTCGAGACGGAAGTTGACGACGCTGAAAGTTTAGAAGTCGAACTCGAGTTCGCCAAGAACGACTCCGAGGCAGTCGAAAAGAAGTTGAAAGACGCAGCCCGGAAAGATTTTGACGGTGAGAAAAAAATTTAAATTTGTTTGTTAAAGTTTTCAATGATAAAGTTTTCGTGTTTAGTTAAAATGATTCAGTTTCAACCTCCATTTTGATATGATGAAATAATTTTGATTAACTTAAAAAAATGTTGTTGAAGAGACAAATCCTGGATACAGTGAATTACTAATCAGAAAGCATGCATTGGAAGCCTTCAAGCTCATTGATGTTAATGGTGATGAAAAGTGAGTTTTAATGTAATCTATATTTATATACATATATATTTATATAAGGCAGTGTGTGTTTGTTGGCTTATCACATCCGAACCGCTAGAGCAATCTAAACAGAATTTAGCAAGCAGGCTGTTTTCATAGGGGATAAGGTTTAGAGAAAGTTTCGACTTCGTACCCTAACTTTGTGAGTACACTAACCCTAAGGTTGAGTTTGGGGTTACGACTGGAGATAAAAAGCTAAAAAGAGAGAAAGAACTCAAGTGAAAAACCTCTAAAGTCCTGGGCCTGGTAACCTTGCTAGCTTATTTATAGTTTTAGAATGTTTAAAAATAAATCAGTTGAAAAATTAAAATCTCTTTTTATGTTAAAACTTCTACATAATCTTTTATAAACTTTAAAATGGAATGTTGTTTTTAGACTGAATTCGGAAGAATTGAGAACTTTTTTTCAAAGTACTGACGATGTAGCAGATGATGCCGAATTTGGGGAGAGTCAGGTATTATGCCGTGTAGACCTAAGCATTTAAGTTATTTGATATTAATATATTTTATTTAAAAATTTATTTAAACACAAGGTTTAATTGATTGCTTAGGAGAAATATGAACTTCCTAAACCTGTGGATTTTGAAGAATTTCTACTCGAGGTATGGAATGATATAAAAGAAGATTATGCTAACAAAGTTGGCTTCGAGGATGAGGAGGTGGGTGGTAAAAATATGGTAAAAATCAATTTTTTCTTTTAAATTGTTTGGTTATTTATAAATAAATGTTAAATATTATAGAATATAATTCACTTATCAGCAGAATGAGAATGCTAACGATCCTGGTGGACATGACGTAGAACCGCAGTTGGAATACAACCAGGAAACCAAGGAGGCCATCGCCAGTAAGCAGCGTATTTTTGAATGTATATTAACGGAAAGGTGTTGATAATTTAAAATGATACAAACTCATAAAGCTCGGATGTTAAAATTGGGACTCTTAAAAATCCCATTGTTTAAGCTCGGATGTTTCTATTTAACATTATATATATTTTGTTGAATAATTTTTATTTTATTAATTTATTAATAAATTAATTAATTAAATGTCACATTACTTGTAGGTTTTAACTACAAAATTAGGCTGAAAAAAACATTGACTTTTTATGCAATTTTGTCTATTTTACCTAAATCTCCAACTCATCGTCCTAAATCTATCGTCAATGCAGCTGTCATACTTGTGACACTGTTAACTTCTGTTGTTCCCATTCTGTTAACTTCACTGACTGAATGGCATAAACTGAAATTTGTAAAAAAATATATATACGATACTTAATTTTCGAAACAGGAGCCGATTCAGCAAGAAGTGCATTCAATGAGCAAGAGCAAAAAGTTAACGAACTCAACAGGAAACTTGAGTTGGTTCTACTTTATTATTAAATCTTCATCAATCCGGTGTTCGATCAGTTTAAAGATTGTGCAGCAAACTTCATATGTTTCTAATCGATATATCTCCTCATTATATAGGGGCTGAAAAAAACAGTAACGGCTTGTGCATATCGAGATCATGCACTTTTACATGCTACGTGCACTTTTGTCTGAATTTAGAGCGTGCTGGAACTAGTACTCATTTGACTATCACAAGTGAAGTAAAGGCTGAGTTGACCGGAGCCGTCAGAGGGAACTCCTTGCTCAAGGGAGTTATGCTATGTGAGATTTATTTCTTGCCCAAGATTCCAACCCGAGATCCCGAGCTCGTAAGTCGAAGACCTTGCCGCTGTACCAGCGCGACCTTTACTTACCGTACCGCTTACAACCTCATCATCTTCTTGTAAAAACTTTAATTTAGCTCATGTTATGATTCACAGAAATACAAAGAAATTGCTCGAATTAGATTCCGGTACCAATTTGGAGTTCTTGCCTCTGTATAACCAGTGCATCGATTACACCTATATGGAATACTTGTACACGTTGTGTCCGTTCCAGCACGCCACTCAGAAAAGTCGCGACGGATCGGGGTACACCGTCCTGGGGTAATGAGACTCGTTTTTTCGTCCAAATAATTTCAACATTTTGTTAAATGTAAACATAAATTTTATTGTTCACTTCCCAAGTTTTATAGCATAGCCATAAAGGTTTTAGCTAACTTAGATAACTTTTACGTGCCAGCCCTGTAATAATAGTATTAACCTAGATATTAACTTTATTGACAACTTCTAAGTAATACCTTCTTAAGGCTAGTTCAAAGGATTCTAAGTGAAAATAAACAAGTAAAAATAAACGCCAACTTATTTAATATTATTAGTTTGTTATTTTTAACAGAAATTGGAATTCCTGGATTGGTCAAGGTGCTGATAGATACTCTGTCATGTATTACGACGAAGGATACGCTTGTTGGAACGGGCCCAACCGATCCGTCAAGGTTGATCATTGAACAGTATTTAAAATTCTCTTTAATTTAACCTGTGCTTATAAAGGTTTAAGTTGACTAACATCGACCGATTTAACTCAGGTGTATATGGAATGCGGCGACTCCGAAGAGATTACGTCGGTGTCGGAGCCGAACCGGTGCGAGTACCTCTTTGCCATGAAAACGCCAGCAATGTGCACGAGACCTCCGCCCCGTCACCCGTCATTACACGACCCTAGTGACCTATGATGACGTGATTTGATGATTATAATTCCTCTGTGGCTGCTGATAACTGCTCTGTTTGTATATGTATGCCACGTTTCATTTTGAATAACTTTTGTATTTCACGAGTATCTTCGAGCTTCGGACTTTGCCGCAATCACAGGAACCGGCACCCTCACCATCGATAACTACAAGTTTATTTTTTCTTCTTCTTCGAAGCAATTCCTTTTTCCACCGGAGATGACTTGATTCATTCCATTTGCAGCTCTCATGTGTACACTCATTTTTGTTTTACTGACTTATAATTAAACATCTTCTCCAACAAGGAATCTAGCATTCAAAACGTTCTTCTGTTATATTTTGACGTTTATATTATCAACTTGAAATCTCAACAGATTTTTTGTTAATTATTATTATTACTTATTGATTATATTTTAGCTTTCACATAAACTTTTAACTTAACATAAATGTGCCTATGCTGATCTCATAATATGAGAGTTATTTTTAAATATCTCGATTTTTTGTATCATTTAAGGTTTGACTGTAAAAAATAAAACATCCAGTTTACAATTTTCAACAAATTTAATCTTGCAAAACAAAATAAGCCATTCAACAGTCAGCAATATTTAATCTCCTAAATTTGTTTTCAACATGAACATCATAAGAAGCACTCTGGTCTCCCAAAACCTCTCCCGGAAGAATAGTCGTTTCACATAGTGGTTTTTTTCCACTTTTCGCTTGTGATTTATTCTTGGATTTTTTCTGACGCTTACTTTGCTGAGCAGGAAGTACACCGTCACTGGATAGAAGAAGAAGATCTGAGTCAACTTCACCGACGTGCGTATTAAACTTCTTGGCTATGTCCATAATTTTATTCGACAAGGTGTTGTCGCTAGAAAGCTCTTTGAGCATTTCGGCCAGATCTCGAGTACTCGATTCGAGGTGATGACACAAGTAAATAAGAGACGTGGCGTTGAAAATCCGTGTCATCGTCACTGCCCGTAGCGGAAGCATCAGCAAATTGTTGAGGTCGACAAACGATTGCAGACAGCTGTGGAACTGGGAAAACCCGTGGATGTTCACGGTGTCAAAGTATCGCTTTCTGCTTTTCGTGTTCTCTAAGTGATTAGATATAGTAGATTCGACAGTGGGATAATTTAACAGAATCTGGTCATCTTGATCCACTAGACTTTTCAAAATATTCGGGGCAAAAAAGCAGACCAACAAAGAGAGGACTTGACATTTGGTTACTCGTGGCCTTGCCCGTACAACCCAGAATGTAAAAACAGCCAAGAAAAATTGTTCATCCTCTGGGAAGGTTAAAAACCACTTTTCATTTTCTTGGAACAGATCTAATATCACTGCAAGTCTTGCACTTTTTTCCAACAGTGGTACCTCGTTCAGGGACGGTACTTCTCGATTGCTTTTAAGTTTGAGCGTTATATTGATTATTTTTTTTACTATCTTACCACCGTCTCTGTCGTATTCTTTCACCGTCGGAACAGCTTTCTGATCGCCGGACTGCCTGGATTTCAGGAGGATGGCGTAGGTCAGCTGTCGGACCGGCAAGCTGCAAAGGTGAGAAGACGCTTCTTTGGCGCACTCAACCTGGGGCTGAAGAATGCACCTCTGACAAGAAAAAACGTTCGATATTCTGGGGGATAACTTTCCTTTATGAACTGCTGCTCTAAACCAGTCGGTACAGGAATCTTCGCCTGCAAATGTAAGCGTTTCAAAGTGTGAACAATCTGCATCTGAGTTCTCGAAGAACGTTTTTAAACACGTTTCACCAGTAGTGTAGGTTGCTGCTGATTTTACTATAAGTTCCCTTGCAGTTTGCTGTTTATCATGAGAAAAAGATAATATAATTTCATCGACTGTAGCTTTATAGGTTTGTTTTGTAGCCAGCCATTTCATTAAAGGAAAGAGTTTACCTTTGACTGAGTTTTTGTGCTTTTTGCTTCTTGCTTTGGTAACAGTTTTACGAAAATGTTCAAAAATATGACTGTCAATCACATCAGTACCGATAACTGTTGCAAACAAAGACATCATTTGGCTATCAGTTATACCCATCCATGTTAGAAGATCTTTTGTGTAAAATGTTTGAGCATTTAGATAGTGGCCGGTACCATCTGTTTCTATCTCAACGCTAAGATAATCCAGTAGAATTACTCCGCTAGGCAAATCAAAAATAAAAAAGTCGCTGTCGTTAGTCAGTACAGGGCACCTTTTGTACGCTGCAAGCGAAGCAATGTGGAAATCGGCTTCGAAGCTGCAGGTCACGAAATTAATGTTGAGCTTGTTCAATACTTCAATAAATACTTCCAATGAAAGCAGAGGTAAAACTCTTGATGATCCTCCCTTCATGATGTCAAGGGCGCTTATCAAGCGACTTGATGTCCTCTTCAGAGAGCTGCTAAACTTGAGCCCTTCAGGATGGTACGCACCATCAAACACAACAAATGGAGTAACATCGCATTTTTCAAGCGTTTCAAAAAACTCTTCACAACACCTTGAGAAGACATGGTAGTCACCACCATAGATGTGTGGCACTTGATAGTGATAATACAGAAAATGCAACAGGTTATTACCGTCGATTATAACATCGGTTTTACGAAGTTTTGTATCTTTTAAAAGATGAACATTTTTATCCACAAAATTTGTCAATCCTGGAACACCCATATTAATATAATAATTAATAGTGAGAGATCGACAGGCTACAAATTAAAAACTGTTTACATAGACCTTGCATTTGTAATTCTTGAATGTCTATGTTTTAAAACGAAATGAAATACAATTAAATAAATGTTTACATATATCAATTCCAAAAAATGTCATTCAAAAAAATTTGCAATAAATGAAAAGCCGGCAAATTCAGAAATATAAGGGATTTGTTAAAAAAAAACCTGGGTTTTTACGGCTTATTTGTTAAATCATTAAATCCCTCATATTAACTTCACCGATGGTCTCGCTTGCTTGCTTGATTGTTTGCTTGAATGTTTGAAAACCTTGAAAGTGAAATTAACTAACTTTTCGTCATCCAATTGAGCTGAAATTTTAAATATTGGCTCACTCTTTAAGACAATGCATTCTATAAAAGTGTAAACATTTTTGAGAAAAAATTGTAATTAAAATGATAATTATCATTTTTTTTTGAAACAATAACAAATCAAACACAGTTGAATAAATGTATACATACCTATATAAATTCCAAAATAATGTCATTTAAAAAAAATTGTTGTAATAAATGAAAAGCCGGCAAATCTAGAAATATAAGAAATTTGTGAAAAAAACCTGGTTTTTCACGGTTTACTTGTTAGTTATATAAATATTTATTTGAAGAAAAAGTGTATATGTTCTGAAAATTTTTTGGAAAAAGTATTTACGACTACCCCCCCCCCGGCTACCAGCAAATTTCTATTTTTAATGAAAAGTATATCTATGAGTACCTAAACCATTAGAAAAGTAAAATTTCGGAATCTGTTGGTTCTAAAAAGATGTTGTCCCCCAAAGTTTTGCTGAAATGACGCCCCTGGATAAGGTAGTCGTAATATTAATCAACTTTCTCAAAATGCTAATTAAAGGCACTAATTTATTTATTTATTCCACTCAAGAAAGTCTAATGACATAAGACTGACAGAACAGCGCAATTGATACCTAAACGCATTCTTATGCCTAAACGTCAATCGAATGCCTAAATGTCAATCGAATGCCTAAATGTCAATCGATAAAAGTTTGCCGCTTTTCTGTCTCAGGAAAAAGTCGTCGCACAGCAAACTAATATTTAAAAAAAAATAACATAATAGTTTGATTAATTGAGTTTGACCATAGTTTTCTAAATTAAAAAAAGGATTGCAGCATAAGGCAATCTAGCCATTAAAACCCGGTCTAATAGTCATCCCATTGATGTTTGTATTTTTGGCGACTAGTTCTAGTTCCCTCATTAAAAAATTTCCTCGTAGTGCAGCTTTCCGTTCGCTCTCTTACTGAATTTGTTAAATTTGTTTTATTTTTGAATACTGGTTTTACTCTTTTGAGCTTTGAGTAGTGTTTATAGTTTGCTATTTTGTACTGAATTCCATTATCGCGTGAAGAAAGCGTGTTGTTTGTTGAAGTTGAAACTAAAACTACCTTCGGTGTTGGTCTCTTCCAGGTATTTGCTCGTTTTATATGAATTGGTGCAATTCCTCATTTAAAATTGTTCAGCTTTGGATTGAAAAAACGGAACAATCTTCCGGTTCTTATTATAATTATTATTATATGTTGGACTCAATGTTGGAGAGAGTTAATGATTATCAATAGTTGATGGAGTACTTGTTTACAGCTTATTTTATTCTATTGCATTAAAATTTGTAAATTGCGATATAATATATAAATACTTTTTTGGGTAATCATTAACTTTGACGGGTTGAGGGGGTTAGGGTTAGGGAAAGGTTCGTAACATGACTATTGTAGGCCAAACCCGTCAAAGTAAATGATTACCTTTTTGTAGCTTACTTTTGTGTTATGATTAATAAAAGCAAATTCAAAACTATGGAATGAACTAATGAAGACTATGGACTAATGCATAATTTTCTACACGTGTAGCTTAACTCTAAATTATATTTAATATAATTCCAGTGAAAATTAAGGGAGCTGCATAGAAGTAGAATGTCCGGCATCGGCAATTTAAGCAGCGGCAGTGGAGGTGCTGGCAGCAGTACAAACAATAACAGCAATACGGGCAGCAAAGATATCAAAGTTCGCCTACACGTTTCCAACATTCCATACGATCTGAGGTGGCAAGATCTCAAAGACCTCTTCAAAGAAAAAGGTATTAATTTATATATGTTGCTAAATACGGCATAGGTATATGTGACATTTAGCTACAGTCATTAATTTATTTCTATCTTGTATCTATATCAATACTTTTGTTAATCTGTACTGGCAAACTGGATCTTGTTGAATATGAGTTTTGTTTCGAGGTGTTTTAATTTAGACTCTTTTAAATTGTTAACGTGATTCTATTTTCAGTTGGCTCGGAGGTGTGCTATGTTGAAATTTATGAAGGTCTGGATGGTAAAAGCACTGGGGCAGGGTAAGCTTTTGACATAGCATATGATAAATGTTGACTAAACATACGTGTATGTGTGTATAATATTCATATACATGTGTTATGCATATATATAATATGTATTCAATATTTTTTAATATATTAAAATTATCACATATAATTAGTTCAAATATATTTTTTCTCAGTGTAATCGAAGTAAAAGGAAGGGATTTGGCCGACAGAGCCATAGATTTACTGCACAGAAGCGAACTGAAAGGAAGACAGCTGGTTGTGAGAGAGGCAAGTCGGATAATTCAATTCTTTCCCGGCAACCAACTCGATGCGTTGTCCGACTGAGTTTCGGGATCGAGATTTCAAGTTTCATATCGTATACGTTTATAGTAGCAGATTGGATAAGTAGCGAAGTTGCATTGAATATGTCACATTTAATAAATTATTTTGTAAATATTCATTGAAGTTAATACAAATACGCAGATTGGATAGGTAGCAAAGTTACTTTAAATATATCACATTTAATAGATTATTTTTGTAAATATTCGTTGGAATCAATACAAACGAATATCAATTTTCCTCCAGGAGAAAGACAAGGACAAGCAATTGTACTGCAGATACCAAAACCCCTCGAGCACCCTCGGCATGGACGTCATGAACAACGGCATGAACGCCAGCAGCCAGATGAACAGCAGTGCCGTCATTCCAGGAGCCTTCCAGCTGCTCTGCCAGCTCGGCATCGATGCGGACAACATCACGAACCAGATCTTCGTTGCAAATGTAAATAAAAGTCAAGCTGCTTTTTCGATGCGATCTAAAATTTGTAAATAATTATTAATTCAATTATAATTAATTAGCAATTTGAGTTTCAGAAAAAATTCATTCAATTCTAGGTAAATAAATTTAGGTTTAGTGCCAGTTGTTAATTTATGATTTAATGCTGTGGTCAGGCTTGCGGAGCCGCCATTTTTTTGTGGCTCGGCTCCGGCCCCCGAAAATTTGACGGCTCCGGCTCGGCTCCCGGCTCCATATAAAGAGGGTGTCACACGAGACAAACTTGCACAAACTTTTGACTGAAAAATTTTTAACTGTTTATACTTACACTTTATTAGTTTATCTACTCTACTTATATGACAATTGTTAAATATTAAAACCGACCATTTTGTTTTTAGTCGATTTTAAATTTATACGAAAGGGTACGTTTTGTTTTTCGGCACAGCAAAAAATTAATTTTAAATGCTTGATAAAATTATTTCACGGAGTTAAAATATTTTTACTATAAAGTTAACAAAATAATATGCAATTTAAAAAATTTTAATTATTTTATAAGAATATAAACACTCATGAAACGAAAGCAAATCTTGAAGCGCATTTTTGTTATTCATCTTTCATCTTGAGTGTGTATTTGGAACATAATTGTATTATTTTTTAATGCAATTTTAAAAATCTGGTTTATTGCAATATTTATTGTATATTTGTTATTATATTATATATTTATTATACTATGTACATTATTTTATTATATATTTTATATTTTATCTCCTATTACGAGAAATTAGCTAGTAAAAAGTTTTATAATTCTCTAAGTAGTTGTTTATATTATATATTAATTATAACATATTATTATATTATATATTTATTATAATATATATATTATTTTATTATATATTTTATATTACATCTCCTATTACTAGAAATTAGCTAGTAAAAAGTTTTATAATTCTCTAAGTAGTTGTTTACATGAAATTTAAGTGACTCCCTTATAGCTTTTCACTTGTTTGTCTGAGTTTTTTTTTACATATTATTATATTATATATTTAATATAATATATATATTATTGTATTATATATTTTATATTATATCTCCTATTACAAGAAATTAGCTAGTAAACAGTTTTATAATTCTCTAAGTAGTTGTTTACATGACATTTAAGTGACTCCCGTATAGCTTTTCACTTCTTTGTCTGAGTTTTGTTCTCACAATCGATAAGGGTCCTCCCAAACTCGTGAGCTCTGCCGAGAAGTTTCAAAAAAGCCGATCTTTCGGCGCACAGGCGGATGCTATGCCCTCGATATAATGATATTTCATTATGCCTTCTCGTTATGTAATTTTCATCGCGGTTTTTCGAAATTCTATTTCAGTTCGGGTTTTTCCTTAAAAGTTATTATCTTTGTTATCTTTTTTAAAAAAACAGCTGGACTACAATGTGACGGTTAAAAAGTTGAAAGAGGTCTTTGGAATGGCGGGCAGCATCCTGCAGGCGGAACTGAAACTGGACAAGGAGGGTACGAGCAGGGGAATGGCTACCATCCGGTACGAGAGCGCCATCGAGGCCATCCAAGCGATTGGTTGGTCGATTGTTGTTGTTGAATTTCTTATTCCACGTGTATTGTTTATTATTATTGAGATTATTGGTTTCTTTTGAAGTTCTGTTGATCATAAGAGGATTGAATTGTTATTTTTTGGCTATATTATCTTTGTTTTTGTCTCGACTAGATAATTGAAAAATTTTACATTATAAAGTTTTAAATGAATTTGTTGTAATTTATTCAGATATTTTTCATTTCACTTATCCATTTAGCTTTTGTAATGTTTCAATTATTTCAGGTTTAATTATTTTTTAACGTATATCTCCAGCGATGTTCAATGGGCAGTACCTGTACGACAGACAGATGAACGTGCGCATGGACAAGATGGCAGAATCGTCGCCTCAATCGATTCCGAGCATTCTCCCAGCGGGCCTTAAAGGAGTCGGCTTCGGCCTCGGGCCAGGCGGACACCCTCTGATCAACGTCGGGCAGATTACGAGTTAGTTGATCTCAAGAGACGGCGTGCGTGCACTCGGGTTTTTTATTCCGTTGTTTTCGTTTGGTCTCGATCGGCTCGCTACTTTTAATAACACGTGTAGCAGTAATAATGTTATTTATTTTTAAATAGTTTTTTATTTTTAATAATTCAACATTTACAAAATATCCACGCAGACACCATGATCGTCAGCAATCTTCTTAGCCTTAGTTACGGGAAATTCGTCGGTAGGTCCACCATCTTATTTTTTTAGAAATCTGACGAAAAGCATTCGCGATGATTCGTTTTAAATTCATGGAAAACATTCTCCTCAGGTGGCCTGTTCAACAATATCGCCTACAACATGAGTCCGAACGCAAATACGGGCGGCGGCATTCTCGGCAGTAGTAGCAGCGCCGGCGGTGCTGCCAACTCTAGAACATCTGGTTCCCGTAGCTTCAATCCATTTTTGCACAACTCCGGTGCCTTCTTCGGCGGCCTGAACGGCCAGGGCAATAACCAAAGCCTTCTGAACGACGTGAGATCGTGCGGGTGGCCCACGCTCCCCTTCGGCCTTGGCTTCGGCGCCACCCGCCTCCCGGGCGTTTTCAATCCCAGCATGAATTATCATCCGAATCACTTCTCTCAAAACAACATTCTTCCCAACGGCGTCGGAGGCGGTAGCAGTGGCAGTGGCCTAGCCAACGGTGCCAGTAATGGGGCGAGCAACCACCACATGATTCTCTACGGACAGAGGCAGGGTGCCCAAGAAGCCGCCACCGTCCTTGTTAAAAATGTCAGTTCAGGAAAAATTAAACTATTTCTTATTTTTTTTAAGTGCTAAAAAATTAATTAACTTATCTAGTTAATAAATGCTTTTTTCTTCTTACTTTTAAGAGCTAGACAATTAATTATCATATCTAGTTAATAAATGCTTTAAAATTAGGGTTGAGGTTGGTGATTGGTTAAATAATTCAAATATTTTTAGTGATGTTTTCAAATTTAATGTGTTCACAGCTGCCTTACGGGACAACATGGCAAACATTAAAAGACAAATTTAAAGAAGCCGGTTCGTGAGTTTTTTATTTCGATCGAACATCTTCTTTCGCATCGTTTGCACGTTTATTTCGATATGCAAAATTAATCTAAGAAAACAACTTACAGAGTGGAACATCTTGTGGGAATAAGCAGGTTTATTCCCTAGAGTCTGAGTTTATAAAAAACTCTGTTACACTTTTTAAAACAGTTCTTGGTGGCGTAACCCAGCCGGGATTGGGTACAATTTTGTATATTCGGGGTACTCGGGCCCTTTTCCGAGTCGGTAGTTAGGAAACTGCGAGCGGTCGGTGTGCACTTGTCATCGATGCAACTGCATATCGAGTCGGTTTAAATGTCTGCAGATGACCTGAGTTGATTGTTACGAATTAATTCATCATCATTCGCAGGTGACATTCAGTTCGCCGACATAAAAATGGAAAACGGCAAGTCGCGAGGGATCGGCTCGGTGAGGTTCGGCAGCTCCGATGACGCCAGAAGGGCCATCAGTGAGTAGAATCGAATCATCTTTGCTTTTGTGTTCATATACTTGGAACTATGAAAGTTTTAATTCAATTTTATTTTTTTAGTTTAACTTGAGAAATTAATATAATTATAATATGACGTTGCCATCAGCCTCGATTGAAACGTATTTTCTATAAAAAAAAATATATTAAATATTAAAAAAACTTCAAGATGTTGTAGATTGCAACACTCATGTTCCCGTTTGATTTACCGTCACTGTTTAATTTTTTTTCTTTCCCAACTCTAGCGCTTCTGAATGGCACGAAAATCGAGGGCAGGCAAATCGAAGTCAAATTTGATGTTTGAAATTTTTATAACCATTTTTTGTATTTTTTTTTTTTTATAAATTTTTTATATAACCAGATGATGTCCGAGAACGAAAAACAAAATTTTTTTGTAGGGAGGCTGAGAGCGTAACAATGTCGTCGCTGTATTATTTTGTACGTTCCGTTTCGTTACGCGAGACGGTCGGAAGTTACACTCGTTTAATGTAGTTTGATTCGGTAATTTGAAGGTTATTATTACATTGCGTAACTATCATTATTAATTTTTTTTTTGGTAAGTTTAAATATTAATTTGTATTTTGTGTTGTTAAGTAATGTTAGCTTCATTTACTTTTCTCTTGCTCTCTCTCTCTTTCTCTCCCTTTTTAAAATAAATTTTGTACATGCGCACGGTAATCAAGAGGTTAAGCCCTGGTTTGATTGGTCCGAGGATGTTTTTTGATTGGCTGTTGTTTCTGCTAATGGCTGACTTGACCTGTTTTCTGATTGGTTATTATTTGTGGTCGGAGAAAAGTTGAGGAAGTTGTAATAATCTTGTGGCGTTTTCATCTCACTTAAATGCTTTCAGTTGTTTCTGCGACACGGCGGAACCTGCTTAACTATTTTTTTTCTTCCTTCACACTCGCGTTTGCGAACTGTAAATTAATTTCTGTCTTTTCTAACATTTTCCGAAGTTCTTTTCAAGTTTAAAATAGTTTTAACCTAACTTTTCTTTATAAAAAAAATTGAATAAATTAAAAAAAATCTTGCGTTTATTTTGATTTGATGTGGGTGAAAAATGTTGTAATTATTTATATATATATATATATATATATATATATATATATATATTCCTGTAGCTTAGCGGTTTGTGTTTAAAGTTTCTTTTTGTTTCTTTCTCTCTGCAAGCTGGTTTTTTTTAATTGATGATGAAGGATGGAAAGTTTCCTTGTTTATTTGAGTAGTGAAAATGTTAAAATAGAAATTTGATGCTCTGAAGTTCTTCAAATGCACGCAAATAAAATGCACTTAAAACCACTTTGAATGTCTATAATAATAATAATAATAAACTCGCGTGATGTGACCCCGTATGGTTTTGATTCATCGCATCAATTTTTTCCGGGGTTTTTTTCTGTATTTTACTACCTTTTCAAAACTTGCACGCTTATCCGGTGGAACGCTTAATCGAATCTTTGGCGACTAATTATTCGGAGGAAGTTTTTCTGTCTCCCTGTGAATTATAAACCTGGCTTTTTTGTCTACATTTCTGAGGGTTTTTTTTTTTCGATTTTTTAATTTTTGCGCTTATAGTTTCGTTTTTTTTTTTTTAATATTTTGTTTGTCTTTGTCGTCGCTCCGCTTTGCATGGAAGTTTCTCGTATTACACGTACGCGTAGAATTACAATAATCGGGTTTTTCTGTTTCACTTTGTAATCTTTTAAATTGATTTTTTTTTTAATTCTTTTTTTGCTAAGAATTTTGAAGTAATTTTTTGTTTGTTCTGAATTAATCATTTAAGTTCTTTGTTCGTGTTTCCGAGTGTCGCAACGTCGATTTTTCATCTCTCGTAGTTTTCCGGCATTTCTTTACTGTGATTCTACTACTACTGCTACCACTGCTACTAATTCTTTTGCTACCACCACTACTACTACTTCTGCTTCTACTGCTACTACTACTTCTGTTACTACTGCTTCTGCTACTACTGCTTCTACTACTTCTGCTACCACTGCTACTACTACTTCTGCTACTACTTCTACTACCACTGCTACTTCTACTTCTGCTACCACTGCTACTACTACTTCTGCTACCACCGCTACTACTACTTCTACTATTACTGAATGTTTTCGCTGGTATTCAATTTTTTTTTATCCTCAAGTCCACAGACTTCTTGAAACATTTTTCTTGAACTTAAAATCACAGTTCTGTATTCCAATGTCCTTACTTCTTCTGTGTAATCACGTTTTATACCGATTGCGCAGTCAGATTCCAATGTAGGTTCACTCGTGCTAAACTGAATCACTACTTTGTTCTTATTTCTAAACGAAGTTCTCTGCTTTCGTCTATGTTCATCTTCCTTGCTTCTCTTATAGATTAGCTTTAGGGTTTAACTATTTATCTCTAGAGCTCCTGATCCATTTGAACTTCAACCTGACCCGACTCTTAGGTTGATTGGCTTCGTCTGACCTTTTTGTTTTGTTTCGGGTGACCTTGTTTAGAATCGTTAGCCATCAGTAGAGTTTTACTTTATCGAAAGATGAAATTTTGCGCATCTTTTGTACGTCAATTGATTTATCTGACAGCGGTGGGTTATTACCGAAAACATTTTTCTTTAATTACCTTAATTAATTAATTAATCGATTGCTCCTTTTTTTTCTCCGATAACGATTTGTCTGTTTGTTGGTTTTCTATCATAGTACCCTCACCATCGTCGTCGTTGTTGTTAATAATTTGCACCTGAAACGTTTTCTAATTTTATTTCTCTTCTTCTTCTCCTTTGTATTCTAGATTCAATTCGATTTCCAGCGCATCGTTATACGAGCGTGTGATCACCGTCGCCATCTTGTAATTGTAGACGTTTGGATTGGAAGTTTTCTTTTCTCCTTTTTTTCTGTTCAGGGAGGTTGTTAAAGGCGTTTGATGTAGAAGAAGGCTGTATGTGCGTGTGAGTGAGTACCTGCCTGTGTGTATAAGTTTTAATGATCGAGGGCCTTCTACATTGAAAGAGAGCATTAACGTTTTCGCACTCTGTTGGTGGATTGGATTATTTCTTTTTTTTTCTATAAATTAGAAAATTTAATAGCAGATGCATAGTTATTATGTTACTTAAAAACCCTAAATCTGTATATTGAGATCTGTCCAATTTATTAGAACAACAGCATGCGTTATTCTGGTGTACATGCCAAATAGACCTAGGTAGGTGATGATCGTAGTTGTGGCATCGTAACTGGTGATGATAGTAGTTTTGAAATCATCAATGGTGAGGATAGTAGTTATGACATATTAACTCGTGTATGTGATGCCTTTTCAGCAAAACCAACCTTGGGGAGAGAGGGAGAAACTAGTTCTATTTGCCCACCAATATTTCTAAAACTTTCCAAAAACCTCTTTTTATTTCATTTTTCAACCCGATGACGGAGGGAGGGGGTATTCACAAATGGTTTACAAATTTTTGTTAATAAAACTTCAGGGGGACCCCATTAGAAGAACATTACATGAGGCCACTTCATTATCATATACAATCGGTCTAGAATAAAGTAGAAAATACGAACACCCCGCCAAAAAACACAACCCAGACCAAATAATGAATGCAAGACAAATGAATTGGCATTGTTTCATTGGCACAAACCCGAAAACTTTAAACAATGTTTAATTATGAATGCAACAAAAAACCAAAAAATGAATAAAGTTACAATCAGCATTAAAAGAAGTTCCGTCAGCATTCGAAAAAATTCATTGTGAATGCAACAAAAAACCAAAAAATGAATAAAGTTACAATCAGCATTGAAAGAAGTTCCGTCAGCATTCGAAAAAATTCATTGCATTAATGCGTCTATAAAACTTGATAAGTTTTTTAGTAATATCATAACCTTAATGGCTCAATAGCGAGCAACTAATAAGACAATTAAATTAATAAAACTATATACGAACCGACAAAAAAACATAATGAGTGAAAGAAGAAGTGTTTGTATAGCATTCGAAAAAATTCATTGCATTAATGCGTCTATTAAACTTGCTAAGTTTTTTAGTAATATCATAACCTTAATGGCTCAATAGCGAGCAACTAATAAGACAATTAAATTAATAAAACTATATACGAACCGACAAAAAAACATAATGAGTGAAAGAAGAAGTGTTTGTATAGCATTCGAAAAAATTCATTGCATTAATGCGTCTATAAAACTTGATAAGTTTTTTAGTAATATCATATCATAACCTTAATGGCTCAATAGCGAGCAACTAATAAGACAATTAAATTAATAAAACTATATACGAACAGACAAAAAAACATAATGAGTGAAAGAACAAGTGTTTGTATAGCATTCGAAAAAATTCATTGCATTAATGCGTCTATAAAACTTGATAAGTTTTTTAGTAATATCATATCATAACCTTAATGGCTCAATAGCGAGCAACTAATAAGACAATTAAATTAATAAAACTATATATGAACAGACATAAGAAGTCAAGAGATATTCAGTAAATAAATAAATAAATATTTAGAAAAAATTTAAAGACCAAATGACATTAAACACAACCCAAATTAAATAATGAATAAATAAATAATGAATACTATTCAGACCTTAGTTTAGAATCAAAAAAAAGATCCCTTGGCATTCAGTTAATTCCAAACCGAAAAAAATTTAAAGAATAAACGACTAATGACAATTTCAAATT
Organism: Erpobdella octoculata; assembly: GCA_963978895.1. Classification (NCBI taxonomy): domain Eukaryota; kingdom Metazoa; phylum Annelida; class Clitellata; order Hirudinida; family Erpobdellidae; genus Erpobdella; species Erpobdella octoculata. The sequence continues at coordinate 2,516,191 of OZ022239.1, forward strand.
GGTTTTATATGACACAGTTCACAACCAAATAATAAATAAAGGAGCAAGAAAGATCCATCGTCATTCAAAAAATTAAGACCCTTACATCAGCAAGTCCCATCGTCATCATTCAGAAAATTTCAGTCACCCTTAAAGATTTTAAACAATGCACCAATCGCAAATTTTCCTACTTCAGTAGGCAAACCTTTCCCTGCAACTTTCTTCTGAGCAGAAGCTTCAGGTGGCTGCGGAGTTTCAGAAGCACGCACTGCAATGCCATGAGTGAAACTCATCTCACCTTCAATAAACCTGCCAGATAACTGGCAGGAATTTTTTGGAAGCTCGCATATGACTATGATTTTTTTGCCAATAGCTATTTCATATCTGCGAAGATTAACACTCTCTAATTGAAACTTAAATTTGCAAGGAAATTCTTGGCCAGCCTTCAGGAGTATTTTCTGCTCATTAGTCATTATACCAGAACCATTAGGGTCCCTCCAAATTCCCAACACTAAATCTTTACGCAGTTTACCATCTCTTACTAATTCCGGAAAGAACTGTGAAATAGAAGCCTCAATGCGACGACAAAATACACGATCATACAAGCCTTTATCATAAACTGTGTGAGGAAAACGTTCAGGAATAAAATGGCAACAGGTCGTGGCATCAGATGAGCTCTTACTAATTTCATTTTTGACTGACGCAGGAAAAGCATGGCTTGTGGCATCAGATGTGCTCTTATTAATTTTTTTTTTAATACCTATGTTGGCTGATGCTCCCACTTTAAAAGATCCTCTTTTTCTGCGGGGTCGGCTTTCAGGGTTTTCATTCTTTTCGCTTCTTTCAGCTTCTGAACCTTCTTTTCTTTCCTCATCTGGACCGTCATCCCCAGTACCTTCACCACCTGTAGTAGTTTGATCATCAGCATTGACATCAGAAGCTTCATCATGAGCACTGACGTCATCAGCAGCTCCAGTAGATCCATCCGACTCTTCTTCTTCTTCTTCTTCCGAGGACTCCAAGAAATACGAAGCATCTGAAACAAAGCATTTTAAATTACTATACAATTTAAAACACTAAAGAACTTAAATAATTAATGCTTTAAATTTAAATAAAAGAAAAACTTACCAAATTTTAGCTAGGCGGTGCTGGACGAAGCCGGAAGAGGCACAGTCCGGGATCCCCTTAGCACTGTTGCTTGATTTGTCAGTAAGCTATATATATACATATATTAAGGTATATTATATATATAATGAAAACTAAAAATAAATAAATTATAAAACAAGTAAATGAAAAAAATAGTTTTTCAACACAAACTTTGGTTTCAAATACACTCGATTTAGAAATACGAAAGATGTTCAAATTAAGTTTTTCTTTTATTGAATCATGTATTGTCATCCAATATAAACCTATGCTGAAAGTTTCAGCTTTCTAGCTAGTCAAAAAGCTGGTTAAATTTTACTTGCAAGATTGGCGTACAGAGAACGCCACACACACACACATCTTAATAAAAGTTTGTAAAAAAACACATACCATCGGTAGGGTGAAGCAAGATGGACGGTTTCAGGAGCCGATTTTCTCCAATGACACGTATCAGATTTTGGTAGATTGCCTGAAAGTTATTTAGATGCATATACATACATGTTATGCCAAGCCATACAAATTGTATTGAAAGTTGTGTACACAGATATTGGCATAGATAACCAATATTTTATGGTTGTGTAACTTTTGAAATGCACACCCATATCTTTCTTGTTATCATAAACGCTGTAATCATTCATCATCATCATCATTTATTTTTGAAACGTCCCTATTCCACGCTATGCTAGGGTTGGACGTTTTCCCATATCAGGCCCCATATCATTGAAAATAATTATGAGTTCTCTTGCAAAAATGCTTGCTGGGCAAAAAAAAGAAAGTTCCGTGCATGAGTTTTTTGTTTACGATTCCAGCACCAACAAATCTAAATGGGTCGCTGCTATTGCCCCAGCGGTTGCCGTGGTTGCAATAGGTAAAATTGCTCCTGTATCGGCAGTCACGCCATATGTCTACCTAAAACTAAACCCTAACCCTTTAGAAAATATGTACATCTTTATTAATTAATTGAAAGATCAATTGGTTTAGAAAAACCGCCTGGACGACAGCACTTTTACCGTTTATTACCCCGGCTACCGGCGTCTACTGCCTCATTAATAGTTATAACGTTTGAATGTAAGGCAATGGATTCTCAAAATAAAGAATCTTCCTGTGTTACACAATTACCATTTTTCCATATATACACTGCATGAAATTGGATATAGTAAGAAAAATATTTAGACCGTGAACTAAAACTGAACAAAAATCAAATAAAAACAAAATTTTTTTTATCTGAATAAAATAAAAATTATTTAAAGAACTTTAATAAAATAAAAACTAAATTTAATTTTGTAGAGCTGAATAATAATAAAAACTAAAATTACTTGATGAACTAAAATAAAATAATAATAATAAATAAAATTTAAGAATAAAATAAAAATAAGAACTAAAATTATTTACTGAACTAAAATAACACTGCATACAATATTCAGAAAAAGAAATATTGAGTAAACATTAGAATAAATAATTCATTCAAGCAATTAAAGTTAGTTAAAGCCAATGAAATCATTACAAAGTTACTAATTTAAAAGACAATACAAGTAACAATATCCTCTGTAAAAACTAGCAGACATTTTGGCTTTATTATCATTTTCACATAACTTCTCTGGGATGCTCTATGCATTGTACATTTTAAGTCTTCTTAAACCAAACAAAATATCTTATCGCAATATGTAACAAATATTGGTAATCATGGAGAATAGTTTCAGAAATTATTTTCAGTGTTTTTAATTATTTTTTGAATATAAAATTAATATAATTAGAAACAGAATAAAATTACCAATCGGATGATCCAAATAATTTATTGAAAATATAATTAAAGAAGAAGTTAATGACAGAAAACCGCCAGGTAGTAGGAAAAACTAGGTTCATAAACAGTAAACTAACTAAAGGCGAAGCAAAATGAAATGTCAAATAAATTAGTTGTCAAATAAATTTATTGTGCGAGTTTTTATAAAACAATTTAAAAACAAATTACTTATTTTTAAAAAAAAGTATGAATTAATTTGTATGCCTTAATTGAAAACTATCGCGTTTAACATTCTATGAAGAACAGTTCGGACTTAAATAAACTTACATTTTTTTTTAAAATAATGTTATTTTGACCGCGTGAATACTATTTTTTGTGTTACTTTTGCTAATAATTTGTTTTTAAGCGCTGTAAGTATTTCTTGTCTGCGCTATAAATAGTAATTTCTGTTTGACTTCGCTATTCATAGTGTTTGTTGCTGTTCTCTTGCGCGTTTCGTGAGTTTTCCGAGAGAATTTTATTATCAAAAATTAATAAACTGCTTGGATCATTAAATTGGAGTTATTATTGTGATTACAAATATATAATTATTATTACGGAAAAATAATTAAAAACACTGAAAATAATTTCTGGAACTATTCTCCATGATTACCCAAATATTTATTAAACTAGACTAGACATCTTTTCAAAAGTTCATCAAAATTAGAAAACAAGATTGGAAGAGAAACAAATACAAGGATTCCTATTATTATAATTAAAATTTATTACCTTGACTCAGAGACAAACTTGGAGCACCACCGGTCGGAAGCAGACCATTTGGAGTGGGACTCGTGATGCAAGAACTAGACTTTGACGGAGCTTGCCCCTGACTGCCCTGACAACCAGTTGCTGGTACATGCTTGAATGTTTGGCGTACTGTCGCTACGAACTCTGAAATAAAGTAAAATTTAATTATTGAATTAAAATATAACAAAGGGTAAAAACAGCCTACAATTGACAAAATGTATTAATAAAATAAGTAATACTTATACTCATATACTGTTATACTGTACTTCAAGATAAAAGATAAAATACTTACGTTGCAACCCTTTAAACATATTTAAAAACTTTAGCAATTAATTTACAAAGACAAGGTTTTTTAATAACGCTTATTAGGAAGTATTGCTAAACGTATGTTGAACGTGGTGGTTAAGAACGGTTAACAGCCAAGAACAACAATAAATATTATTTCCTGGTAATAAAATAAAACGTAAACATGGTATAAATATGTATTTATTAAAATACTAATTTTTACAAATATTTAATTAATTTTGAAATAAAAAATATAATTACGAATTCTTTCTTTCTTATGAATTGTCTATCGATGAAACAATGAATAAATATACATAACTATCCATTTAATAAATAGAACAAGAACAATTCCTTCTGTCACTCGTCTCTCCATAGATATCTATGCGTCTCTCTTATTTAACTCGCCTCAACATCCTCGGTCTCAAATCTTTGGAACATCGCAGACTTATTGTTGATCTATGTTTATGCTACAAAATTCTAAATGATCTTTAAATGACCCTACAAGAGCGCCAAAGATCATTTAGAATTTTGTAGCATAAACATAGGGGTTAGTGCCTACTGATCCCAGGACTTCTGATCCCAGGACAACTGATCCCAGGACAACTGATCCCAGTACAACTGATCCCAGTACAACTGATCCCACGGACAACTGATCCCATGGACAACTGATCTCATGGACAACTGATCCCATAGACATAAGCAACTCATTTTTTAACTCATTTTTTGACGACAGTGGTGGTGATGATGCTTACATAGCCAGCATACGATGGCTGGCTGCATACGACAACGGTGGTGGTGATAATGATACTGGTTACACCAGTTAGTAAACGGAGAAATAATATTTAGTATAAGCCATGGATATCTAGATATAACACCTGGATCCACAACCTAAACGCGAACCGATACGCTTTGGGCCTACGCCAGCCGATAGCTAGCACGGCGTTTCTCTTACCGAACTTCGTTTTATATGATTAATATAAACAACAAACACAAATATTTTACATGTATTTATTAAATAATTCAATTATTTATTGACTTTATTTAATTTTCTTTTTTTTTTGAAGTATTAACATTCACTTTCTCATTAAATTGTTTAATATAGTTCTTTAACATGCAGTTGAAAAATTTACAAGATATTAATTCTTTAATATTATGATTAGAGCTACAAAAGTTTTCCACAACCAGTAGAGATTCATGTACTGTTATTCTTTCCACAATTCTGATAAACAGATCTCTTTGATTTGTTAAAGTAAGGAAAGATTTGAAATCAATTTCTGACTTTTTTAGCGAATCAAAGACTTTCCAATTACCGAGACAGGTGGTGAATGCATACTCTGAAGGTCTAAGAAGACCTCCTCTGTCAACTTTATTCAAATATATGTGAAGTCTATCTAACTGCAGCTCATCTAAATGGAAGAATTCATCATCGACTAATATTTCCTTACAATGTGAACATTTATTTTTATAAATTATAGAATGAGCAACAGCTCCTGCAACATAGTAGATAGTAGTAGCTTCACTGTCACATGGCAGATTAAAACTGGTTAATGCAATGCTGGCTGCTTTTTCATCTAAAGTGCTCGAAGGTTCTTTAACATCATCAAAGAAGTCATCGATGTCAGATAATGAGAGCTTGGAATGCTTCAACAAAGACATCATTTTTATTGTAGCATTGATTTTCAGCAAACTTTGATGCCGAGAAGCTAGAGCTCTCACTTGGCAAAGTAAAGCTTGACGAGATCATGGATGAACTGAAGTGCCTCGGCAGGAAAATAGAAGATCTCGACATAAAACCTCTTTCAAATAAGCTGAAAGAGGTCGACACTGCCAACAAGAAATGGTCAGACCTATTCAAGGAAAAAGTCGATGTGCTAGTCGACGATGTTAGAAAAGTCCATAGTTCTGTTCTGAGCAAAAAAGATGACCATGCGGCTGATCTACAACTCTGTCTGGGGAAGGCACTGGATCATCAAAGGCGGGTCGACAAAGACGAGGAGGTTGAGAGGTACAGAAGAAGAACCAGCGTAATAGTCCATGGTCTGAAGGAGTCGGATGCTGCGGACCCTGGACATCGCCGAGGGGACGATAAAGAATTAATAGAAAACATCCTAAAAGAGATTTCATGCAGCGACGTCGGAATAGCTAATGTTATCCGACTTGGAAAGAAGGCTGATAATGTCGACGAGCCTGTCAAACCAAGACCCTTGAAGTTGGTGCTGGACACAGAGGAGCACAAACAGCAGCTGTTGGCGCGTGCAAAAAACTTGAGGACGATCAAGGAAGGAGGATGGTCGATGGTGTTTATCCACCAAGACCTGACGCCAAAAGAGAGAGAAACAAGAAAGCTCCTGGTCGAAGAAATGAAGTCACGGCTGCGGAGCGGGGAAACAAACCTCAGAATCTCGGACGGCAGAATTGTGACCAGAAGAGCCCCCAGTGGGGCAAAAAAACAAAGTGCTTGATCAAGAAAAATTGTAGTTGTTCTGGAGTCGACCGCTGCTATCGTCATCCGGGACCAACCACTGAACGCGAATCTTACTCTGGTCTAGCCGGACAATCTATCCCCGCTGCATGTCTCAATGTTAGGTCTATTAAAAACAAAACTGCTATCGTTGCGAATATCATAAATGAAAACAAGTTATCAATCCTCGGCTTAACTGAAACCTGGCACGAGAGTTATGAAGATGTTGCACTGAAAAAGATTACTTTTCCCGGCTACCGTTGCATCGAATCCGCTAGAAGGTCTAATGAAACGGGTCGCACATATGGTGGAATTGCGGTTATTTACAAGCCACACCCTCTGGGTTCCAAGCCAGCTACATTCGAGATCACGTCTATAATGTTTTCGTCTTTGAAAACGAATTTTATCTTTGTGGTGATATACCGCCCTGGAGGCAATCCCGTGAGTGATTTGTTCTTCACGGAGCTTGAGAGCATATTGGAAACCCTGGCAACTTACAACCTCCAAATCATTATTACCGGCGATCTTAACGTCAGGGTCAACATCTCTAATGACCCCCACTCCATCCGTTTTCACAGCCTCATACGTTCATTTGGATTTATTCAGTCTGTCGTCGGCCCTACGCATACGCATGGTAACACTCTGGACTTGGTCATTACCCGATCAGATCTTCCCCCTCCATCTATCATTGTTGATCTACCACAGGTGTCAGATCACTCGCTTGTGCGTTTCCGGATCCCGGTCCGTCATCCTCCCCCGCTGCTTATCGACGTCAACACCCGGGCTTGGAGAAGTTTCGACCCAGAGCAATTCCGTTCTGATTTACAGGGAAGTTCTCTGTGTAATCCGGCGGTCTATGAGACAATGTTAATCAGTCAGGTTCTTGAGACCTTCGACACAACCTTGTCATCACTTCTTCACAAACATGCCCCGCCTCGTGTTGCCAGGCTGCGCGACCGGCCCCTCACCCCATGGTTCGACTCTGAATGCGCTGCCTTAAAACGAAGATCGAGGAAGTTAGAAAGACGTTATAGACGAACACAAGATCCCATCGATCGCACTTCATGGATCAACCACGTGCGAACGTCTCATGACCTTTACAGACAGAAACAAAATCTCTACTGGAAGATGAAGATTGACGACAGCCGAGGGAGTCCTGGGAGATTATGGCGGACATTATCTGAGGTGCTCGGTCGGGTTCGGAGCAACCCGATTTCGCCAAAAGATCTTACAGCCAATGATTTCTCGAGAGCGTTCAATGATAAGATAAGAGATATCCGCCAGTCTACGTCACATGCTTCGAGTCCACGATTCGACCCCGGCTGTTGTTCCTGCGACCTGCTGAGGTTCAAACCTGTGAGTGTCGACGACATTACCCGGCTCATCAAATCTTCACCAAACAAAAATTGTTCCCTGGACCCAATACCGACATAGATGATCAAGCAATACTCTAGTGAACTGGCACCGTTTGTGACATTCCTGGTAAATTCATCGCTAGAGCGGAGACAGTTTCCTCCTGCCCAGAAAAATGCTGTCATGACACCGATCCTGAAGAAGCCGAATCTAGATCCGCTCAACACCGGTAACTACCGCCCAATCTCGAATCTGTCCTATCTGTCAAAACTACTGGAACGATGCGTAGCCGCCCAGATAAACATCTACCTCGGTGAAAACAACCTTCTCCCGATGTTTCAGTCGGCGTACAGAAATCAGCACTCCACTGAAACTGCTGTCCTGAAGGTACTGTCTGATATTTACGCTGCGGCTGATTCGGGTCGGATCATGCTACTGGGACTTCTGGACCTCTCCGCTGCTTTCGACACTGTTGACCATCAAATTTTGGTCAACAGGCTCCATTTCTCTTATGGTTTCGGAGACGTCGTCCTCGAATGGTTTCGTTCCTATTTGACTGATCGGTCCCACTGCATCCGCTCCGGAGGTGTTTTGTCCACGCCTACCTCTGTCCTGTGTGGCGTCCCGCAGTGATCCGTTCTGGGCCCGTTGTTGTTTCTTCTCTATTCCGCGGACGTCCTACATATTGCCACGAAACATCGGTTTTCTGTCCATTCTTATGGTGACGACCTGCAGATTTACGATCACTCCCCGCCAGCGTCGTGTTCCGATCTGGTCCCTAGGATGTCTGCATGTATCAGCGAGATTGGCACTTGGATGGCGAGCAATCGCTTGCAACTCAATCCTTCTAAGACCGAAGTGATCTGGTTGGGCTCGCCTGGTCGACTCAGCTTCTGTCCGAAGGGGGATCTGGTCATCGCTGGTGTCTCAGTCAGGCCCTCCACTTATGTTCGTAATCTTGGCGTGATGGTCGACAGTAGCTTGTCTATGGAAGCACACATCTCTCATCTTACTCGTTCATGCTTCTATCATCTCCGCCAACTGCGCGTCGTCCGCCGTAGCCTCACCATGGACTCCGCCCATTCACTCATCAGAGCACTCGTGTACAGCCGGCTTGATTACTGTAATGGTGTCATGGCCGGACTTAGACAGTTTCAAATCGACAGGCTCCAATCCATTCTCCGAGCAGCCGCTCGTCTTGTTCTTCAGCTGCCCGGCTGGTCTCCCGTATCAGATCTCATGCGGACGCAACTTCACTGGCTTCCTTTCCCGCAGAGAATTCAGTTCAAGTTGGGTCTGATGGTATACAAGTGCCTCCACCACATGGCCCCGGTCTACCTGCAGCAATTGTGTGTACCGATCTCAACGCTTGCTGGTCGGTCCCACCTTCGATCGGCTGCGGCTGGCGACTTGTTCGTTCCATCGTCAAAGACAACGACTCTCGGCAGGCGCGGATTCTCCACTGCTGGTCCAGTTGTTTGGAACAGCCTATCTGCTGACCTGAGGAATCCAGCTTTGGACCTCGGCGGTTTCAGGAAGCTGCTTAAGACCGAACTTTATTCCTAAATTTATGATTTGTCGCGACGCGCTTTTGTGACTTTAAAAAAAACACATTATAAATTTACATTTAATAATAATAATAATACCTGTCTGACTGAAATAAAATAATTACCCCCAGCCATCTGACGAAGCAACCATATCTTTGAATTTGTGTCACAATGATTTCACCATGAAACAAAGAAGAGTTGATGCTATTTCACCTTGAGGGGTGAGACCATGCATTTCTCCTGAAAAATATTCAAAACGCTTTGCAACGTAGATCTCGTCTATTATCAATATGCATGTTCTTTCCAGCTGGTTCAGCTGGCTCTCCGGAAGGGTTAAATAAGCAGAATTGTCCAGCCCAGTCTTTTCATGAACTCTTCTAGTCAATTTTCTTAGGGTGTTTATTGATGGCAAGCATAAAACGTTGCTTTCTAATATCTTAGAGTAGGATGCAGAACTTGTCGAATAAATAAGATATGACCAGATAATCAACTGTGGTGAATAAATCCGAGCATGTTTATTTACACCTATTAACTTTAGTTGTTCGAGAACAAATTTTATTTGTTCGTATTCGACATTGGACTCATAAAAAAATCAAGAATCTTTTTTAATTTGCATTTGGTTTCAATTTTTAATTCTTCAACAGTTTCCTTATACAACTGCTCTTCACAATATTTTAGGCGTGCTAATATCTAGATATCCATGGTATAAGCGCACGAGGGCACGATACACAGTCGAAATGAAATTGACAAGTTCGGATTACTTTTCATCGTTTCACTCCTTTCTGTCTGAAGTTCATAATGAGAAATGGAACCGTGCCAATCCAAAAATAATAGAGTTTAGCTCATTTCATAAGTTGTTTTTTTCGAAGATATGAATTAAATGAATTAAATGAAGACACTCCAACATTAATTCTTATCGGCTTATTTAGGAGTCTATAAGTTGTTTTTTTCGAAGATATGAATTAAATGAATTAAATGAAGACACTCCAACATTAATTCTTATCGGCTTATTTAGGAGTCCATGACTAGGACCATCACAACAGCATCCAAACATACTCATACATACATACATACATACATACATACATACATACATACATACATACATACATACATACATACATACATACATACATACATACATACATACATACATACATACATACATACATACATACATACATACATACATACATACATACATACATACATACATACATACATACATACATACATACATACATACATACATACATACATACATACATACATACATACATACATACATACATACATACATACATACATACATACATACATACATACATACATACATACATACATACATACATACATACATACATACATACATACATACATACATACATACATACATACATACATACATACATACATACATACATACATACATACATACATACATACATACATACATACATACTTCCTTGAGGATATTAGTTTATTTGTATATTTAGTTATTACATGTTTTCTTATCTTTTGCCTCCTTTTACGTGATTGTATTTACAGACTCTGAAGATGGCAAAAGCCGAAACGGCCCGTAAGTCTGAAATAAAGAAGGTTTTAAATGGTATTACTTTTCTTAATACGTGTTGCAGTAAACAAAAAACGTTGTTCCGAAATATTGAGAAAGTATCTATAAAACTCATAGCGGCTAAATGGAGACTTATTTTTAATCGAGCTTGTCTTAAAGAAAATCTTATGCCATCTTACATTATATATATATATATATATATATATATATATATATATATATATACATACATACATACATGGTAAAATGAATGAGGTCCAATTAAAATGTGGCTGCTTTTCACCGGTAATAGCACACTAATTAATATGCATGTGGAATCATCCAAGGCGGTTTGTTTATTCGCAGACAAGCTCCTTACTGTGTGGTATACCAAGTTGGTTTGCTGTAGTTGGTAATTACAAGGTTAAAAAGTTTGAGGTTTTTATAGTAAATATATAACTTCAACACGTTATTATTAGGATGTATAACTGAAACTTCTTTACTGATAATTCTACGTAAAACAGATTCGTCCAGTTTATATTCGGAATGCATCTGATTTCTATAGAACAAGGTTATTAGTTTGATGTTGTCCTCTCGCTCACCCGCTCCGCTCCGCTCATTTTGTGACGGATTTCAATTTTTTTTTATATTTGATTCCCCTTGACTCTCAAGGTTGTGTGAAAATTTCATTACGATCGGATGAATGGTGTAGCAATGCATAAAGGACATGAATATATATATATACATATATACATACAAACATTCATTTTTATATATATAGATATATATATATATATATATATATATATATATATATATATATATATATATATATATATATATATATATATATATATATATATATATATATATATATATATATATATACTAGCGGGGTTACCCGGCGTTGCCCGGGGTTTTTAGAGGTTTTTCTAATGTTTGTCCCTCTCGCTCCCGTTTCCTTCTCCACTTTCCCGTTTTCGTCGCGTTCCCGGTCGCTTTTCCGCTCTCGGTCGTTTTCCAGCTCCCGGTCGCTTTCCCGCTCAGAAGTTTTGTTATCGATTTTCTCTCTTGCTCGCGTTTCCTTCCAAGCTTGCTCTCCCGATTCCAGTCGCTTTCCGCGTTCCCGGTCGCTTTCCGCGTTCCCGGTCGCTTTCCCGTTCCCGGTCGCTTTCCCGTTCCCGGTGGCTTTTCCGTTCCCGGTCGCTTTCCCGTTCCCGGTCGCTTTCCCGTTCCCGGTCGCTTTCCCGTTCCCGGTCGCTTTCCCGTTCCCGCTCACGCTTGCTCTCCCGTTCCCGGTCATGCTTGCTCTCCCATTCCCGGTCACGGTTGCTCTCCCGTTCACGCTCATTTTTTCTTTTCCATTCTTTCATAACTTCTGTTAGCCTATAAAACGTAAAATAGATTTGCTAAGACTATATATATATATATATGAATGTTTGTGGGTTAGTTTGTCTATTATAGAAACGGGAAAGCGACCCGGAACGGACAGCGAGCGGGAACGGAAAAGCAAGCGTGAGCGGGAATGGGAGAGCAAACGTGAGCGGGAAAGCGACCGGGAGTGGTAAAGCGACCGGGAGCGGGAAAGCGACCGGGAGCGGGAAAGCAACCGGGAGCGGGAAAGCGACCGGGAGCGGGAAAACGACCGAAAACGGGAAAGCGAACGGGAGTGGGAAAGCAGGTGGGAAAGGAAACGGGAGAGAAAGAGACAAACATTAGAAAAACCTCTAAAAAACCCGGGCAACGCCGGGTATCTCCGCTAGTACATACATAAACACACACACAGACACACATACATGCACATACACATACATACATACACACATACATACGCACATACATATATATATAGTTCCCGCTCGCTCACCCGCTCCGCTCATTTTGTGACGGATTTCAAATTTTTTTTTTTATTTGACTTTCCCCTTGACTCTCAAGGTTGTGTGAAAATTTCATTACGATCGGATGAATGGTGTAGCAATGCATAAAGGACATTAACATAAATACAAACATTCATTTTTATATATATAGATATATATATATATATATATATATATATATATATATATATATATATATATATATATATATATATATATATATATATATATATATATATATATATATATATAGATGAAACTATGTATGGATGTCTGTCTTTTATGCATTGCTACACCATTCATCCAAACGTAATAAAATTTTCACACAACCTTGAGAGCAATAGAGGAAAGTTTTTGTGAAAAAATATTGAAATCGGTCACAAAATGAGCGTAGCGGGAGAACGAGCGGGAACGGGAACTTGAGAATGTACGCGAACGGGCAAGCAAGCGGAGACGGAAAAGCAACCGGGAGCAAAAGAGCGAGCGGGAAAGTTACCGGGAACGGGATAACAAGCAGTAAAGAAAATTGGAGCGAGAGAGAATAACTATAGAAAAACTTCTAAAAACCCCGGGCAACGCCGGGTAACTTTCTAGTTTATATTTAAAAATCCATTTTCAACAAATTATTTGGTGTAATTGCTAATTCTAATATTAGCATTTAACTGATACATAATTAATTGTGTACACATTTGATTACTCTTAAAACTTTTTCAAAAAATAACAATTAGATATAATATTTGTTAGCTATGGTATCTTATTTATCGATGGATATAACTTAACTTGTATTTCTTGAGATTGCAATTGTTAATAGTATCTGCTTCAAATTCAAGATGTGGCTGAGAAAGTTATTTCCACTTTGTAAAGAACAAGCGTTGATTGTGAACCGATCGTTGTCGGTGCGCCAGTTTTCAAACGTGAGTTTTATTTGTTTTATTATCCTTATAATTTTTGGTATTATTATTCCAGTAGTATATCAGCTTACCGCCAAATTAAAATTTCTTGTAATAAGTTTTAATTAAAAAAATTCTAACCTAATACCAGCCACTATCGGTTGTAAAGTACTGCACGGGCCGATTTTTTACGGCCCGGCCCGTTTTATAGGACAAAATTCCAGACCCGGCCCGTCTAATTCGGGCCCGATGCCTTTTTTACAGGCCTAACAATCCTATATACTTGGCAAAAAATCTCGGACCGGGCTCGGTCTGAAAACCCAAAAATCACGGCCCGACCCGTACCGCTTTCCGTCGTCCAATAGTACATATTTAAAATAGAAACCACCCCCCGTCAAAAATGACACTGTTTTTAATAAATAATTAAAAGCTGTAGTTAGAAAATGTGGCTGCTCTGCCTGCTCATCAATATAAAAAAAAGTTCAATGCCTTCGTAAGACAGCTTCAATATTTTGCGATGTTTTCTGTCAAACATAATGTTTGATGTAATCGGATAACCTTTTGCCTAATAAGCTTAGGTCAAACGATTTGGATCTATAGTACTGAGAGTGTACAATTGCGTAATAACCTTTATTACACGCCCGTTTGCACCCATTTGATCAACTGCTGACCACCGCGGTCGCCGCGTTATGTGAAATTGCTAACATACATACATACATACATACATACATACATACATACATACATACATACATACATACATACATACATACATACATACATACATACATACCTACATACACATGTACGTACGTACGTACGTGTACCTAAGTACCTACATACGTTTTCGGGTTTGTGAAACTAGAGTTTTCGGGTTCGGGTTTGTAAAACTCGAGTTTTCGGGTTCGGGTTTGTGAAACTCAGGTTTTCGGGTTTGGGTTCGGGTTTGTAGCTTTCCAAAAACCGGGTTCGGGTTCAGGTACTGGCTTATGATTTCAAATGCCTGGATAGATTTTAAATTTACATAGTATATATACATATACAAACGAGAGCGATTAATTCATCCATTGGACATTACACGTATTGAATAAACTCTAACAAGTTATTTTTTTAGCTTTCCAAATAATGTGATTTCTTTGGCCGAAGGAGGCTTAATTATTTTAGTTCGTTTGTGGCTCGGTCCGGCCTGATAATCAAACGGATTAGTGGTCTAGCTTACACACTCACCAATAAAATGACCTATTTGTGTTATTTGTTACGCAAAGGTGATAATACAAAACTTGCATGGCTTGCGATTAGTATAATACGTTACCTCTTAAATTATTGTGGTTTATTAATTTTTTTCGCGGCTCGGTCCGGTCGGGTTATCAGGCGGATTAGTGTCCTAGCTTACACAATTGCCAATAAAATAACTGTGGCGCATAGATCATTTATAGACTTTGCCAGTTAAAGTTTAGGATTATGCAAGATTATCTTTATAACAAAGGGTCTTTGTTATATCAGAAAAACTTTGAGTATATGAATGAATAAATATAAGGTTATATAACTGAAGTAAAAAGTTTAGAGTCATGGCTATCCGCGATTTCTTTGACCGAAGGAGGCTTAATTATTTTAGTTCGTTCGCGGTTTGGTCCGGCCTGATAATCAAACGGATTAGTGGCCTAGCTTACACAATCACTAATAAAATGACGTATTTGTGTTATTTGTTACGCAAAGGTGATAATACAAAACTTCTACGCTCGCGATTAGTATAATATGTTACGTCAACAAAACTTGTAATTTATTACAAGCTTTTATAAAGATTTATTTGTTCACAACTCCGAGTTCGGGCATTAGGCTTATAAATTTTCGGGTTCGGGTATCAAGTTTTCACATTTTCGGGTTCGGGTATCAAGTTTTGTCATTTTCGGGTTTGGGTTCGGGTATCAAGTTTTCACATTTTCGGGTTCGAGTTCGGGTTGGGGTATCAGAAAAAGACCGGGTAGTACGGAACTCGGGTTCGGGTACCCGTGACATCCCTAATAAGTACGGACCTTAATTCTATGGTTACCTAAGTGATTCGGGCTGAGCCAAAGTCTGGCCATTAGGTTTGCTAAAAACGGATTGCCCCGAGTTTGGAATTTTGTGTCTTAAAACCGGATCGGGTTGTATGTAACAAATTAGACCGCGCACTGGTATCTTTTTCTAGAGTTTTTTTTCATAAAAAAAAACTCTAGAAGAAGGGATCAATGTGCAATCTAATTTGTTACAACCCGATCCGGTTCTCTCCATCTCTCACTTTTCTCCAACATATGAAGTCCATTCGTTTTTGGTTAATTCGTAGCCTAACGCTCTTGCTTGACACATCATAAAGAGTAGAGTGCTATAGCTAGCCAAGGATGTCTTGATATATCAAGATATCCTTGAGCTAGCCTATAAGTTGACGCAATGATTTATTATAAGTCGACTAATATGCTAATGTTTTGGAATGTTATTGATTTAAATTAGCATTCAACGTGAAGTTCTGAAGAGATTGCAAAAAACGTGACTTTATAAATAATGAAAATTAGTTTCGTAAAATGTAATTAAAATATTTTACATATCTTCATTTTCATGAATTAAAAGGCCACGTCTTTTTTATTACCTTTTCAGTCGAGCCAGGTGGCACGCATTTCATTAACATTTGTTTAATTACATATTACTCAATATTGCGCTTTGGAATTTACTAAAAAATGGTATTTTTGTTGATTGATTGATAGATTGTATACCCCATTCCTTGATTTGAATATTATTTGCAGACGAATTATATGATTTTAAAACCTAATTGCATTTAATTACAGAAGTCTCCAGATTATTCCATCTCAAGTATATTTTCATCTCTAAAAAACAGATTTAAGTATGTTCTTCTGATTTATTAACATTGAAAATGCTATGGAAACATCACACTAACTTTTTGTTAATTGTAGTGTTTCTAAAAAAACTTCCAATGATGATGAAGGTCTATTTATCGGCATTGATCTTGGAGCAACAAAATCGTGTGTTGCTGTCATGGAAGGAGATGTTCCTAAAGTCCTGGAAAACAAAGAAATTCCAAGGAAGACTCCTTCATATGTCACTGTAACAGATAACGGGAAGCCCATTGTTGGCAATCAATCAAAGTATCAGCCACTCATCAATCCTGAGTATACAATGTTTTCTACCAGAAGGCTATTTGAAGAATGGCTTGATCAATCGGAGTATAAAATTTACAAGTTCGCATTTTTGTTTTTGTTTTCTCAAATATTTTCTGTTGTATAAATTGTTAAATGCTTTAGCATAAAAAAAGTTTGACAATTCTACGGAAGAACCAGCAGAAACAGCAATTTATAGGCTCCTGCTCACGCGCTCGCAAACGCTGGTGACGCTGGCGGTATTCGAACCGCTAATTCTCAGGTTTAAAGGCGAATGCTTTACAGCTGTGCCACTAGCGTCGGATGGTGATCCCTTAAATATGTAAAATTTAAATGGTAAAACTGTATTATATAATCTTACTGTTTGTATTTTCAATCTAAACATACAATGAAATTTTTTGTTGTCGTTGAGTTATTTACCTAACAATTTTTAATTAATTTTCATTAGAAAAAAGTTTAAGTTTTATATAAAAATAAATAAATAAATAAATAAATAAACAGGCATCAAGTGCCATTCAACCCAGTTGATGCCGTATTTAAAAATTGGGCAGTAAAAGATGACGGAACAGCCATCGACACTTCGGAAGAAACAGTTGCTTATATTCTTGGCAAACTTAAAGATAGTGCTGGTAAATTGAAAATCTAATTATATTTCTACAAAATTTATATACATATATTGAAAGGCTTTAATTAATGACGATTTTTATGATTTCTTGCGGGTGTGCTAAACATTAAAATTTATTATTTCTCAGTTTAGAAGTATTTTATTAAATGTGTTTTTAATCAAAAATATTTTGATTAGCACAGTTTTATTTTAATTATTTATAGAAAGTTACCTGAAAACATCAGTCCATGGTGCAGTCATCTCAATTCCATCTTACTCAATAGATGGCAGAATAATACAAACAACCACTGGTCCTGTCTTCAATGCATCGGATACCCCATTAATTACCGGAGTAAAAATACTATTATTTAGTTTTTTTTATTATTGATTGTATAAAATTATTTAATTTCTGATTTTTGATTTAAAAAAATAGTTTATTCAGCGTGCAGCTAGAAGGGTTGGATTCAACAGTGTGTACACTGAGTGTGTATCAGAGTCATTTGCTTCGTCTATTGCATCCAGTTGGGCTTATAACAAGGAGCTTGGAAAAGAGTGAGTTGGAATTTGTTTTTCATGTTTTATAATGTTATCAAAATAAATTTTAAAAAAAATATTTTTTTCTTTTCAGGATTGTTATATGTAACTTTAGCGGTGGAAAATTCGGATTTATAAATATTCTACGCGATGGAACTACTCCAAATGATTTTCTTTTTAGATCAACATATGAACAATATTTAGGTGGAGATGCCTTTGACTATGCTTTAATGAACCTTTTCAATGAATTTTTTATAGAATGGGTTGGTTTGCTTATGATGAAAAAACATGTTTACATGCTTAGTTGCAACTAAAACTTTTTCATCTTTAAAAAAAACGTTACCTTTTGTTTACAGACTGGTATTGATCTATGTAATGATGTTACGGCAATGAGTAAACTTCGGGAGGCAGCAGTTGATACCAAGATTCAATTATCACAAGCCACTGAAGTTAACATTGATATTCCTGAATTGGCTGTTGATTCTTGTGGCAGGTGCCAGGACTTCACCCTTACAATTACAAGAGAAGAATTTGAAATTCTCTGTCATGATTATTTTGAAGAAATCATTTCATTTTGCCACGATAGCGTCAAAAGAACTGTAGTAGACAAGAAATTAATTTCTGAAGTTTTTCTAGTTGGTGGAATGACAAAAATACCAAAAGTAAGTCACAACATTTTCAACATTAAACTTAAGGTATTATTTATTAGTCAGGAAATTAAAAACCTGCATTTGAGGAATTTTTGTGCTAAAACTTGAGAAATTGCAGAGTTAATGCTACTATTTGATTTAGTCATAGAATTTATCGTATTTTTCAATAACTTATGATTGTTTTGGAAGAATAAGCAATTTATTAAAACTTATCAAAGATTGATGTATAGATAATAAATTTATCAGTATTATTAGAGATTTTTATTTATTTGTATTTAAAAAAAATGAAAGTATTTCAACATTGTTTATTATTTGTATTCCACATAGTTCAGGAAAATGGCTGAAGAATTTTTCGAACTAACACCAAACTATAGCCTTGATCCGGACGTTGCTGCTGCAATTGGAGATGCGCTTCGATACCCTCATATTAAAACAGTAAATAACATGAGGAAATCAAGAATATAGTTAAATTGTGTTTGTTCAGTATTTTTTACTTTTTATTATTGTGGTGTAAATGAGAGTATACATAACTATACAAGTTATGAAAGTATACATAACTATAACAATGCAAATTTGATGAGAGTATACATAACTACACAGGTTTGATGAGAGTATACACAGTATACATAACTATGCAAGTTTGATGAGAGTATACACAGTATACATAACTATGCAAGTTTGATGAGAGTATACATAACAATGCGAATTTTATGGGAGTATGCATACTATACAAAGCTATACAAATTTGATGAGAGTATACATAGCTATACAAATTTAATGCGAGTATACATAGCTATACAAATTTAATGCGAGTATACATAACTATACAAGTTTGATAAGTAGTAATTGTAATAACTTTTTTTTTTATAAAAATTACTAATTTATCATTGAGATGCATAAAAACCATAGTTATATAGATGGGGCATATCAATTCACTTCCTGTAACATTTGAAGGCTTCCATTTTCAATGTTTTACCCGACACACTTTCTCGTGATTGGTTGAAAAAAACTGGGTCAAAATTTAAAATACACACGACTTCAACGTGCTTGTCGCATCGGATTTGTGCGTGACTATTTCACACCGACAGATTTTATCTGATTTTTTTGTTTGGTGTTGTCGTGTTTGGTTTTTTTTGTCGATGTGGAGCGTGCCTAATGTGACACGGTTCAAGATGGAGCCTTTTGCGCCTTATCAGCCTTCCTACGTGCTAAAAAAAAGTATGGCCCGTTTTTGGAACGTGTAATACAAACATTAGAACGATACATCCATGGACTAGTTGACAATGTGTTCATAGTTTCATATAATATACAGTAAAAGTTCTGACACCCTCTGAGCAAAAGTGTCTGCTTCTTGTGTCCATCTGTTCTTCAGGGCCAATAAGTTACATAGACCAGATGCAGATCTAAGAAATTTCGTTCAGAACCAAAGTGTTGGTTGTTCTTAGCATCCGCTATCGGGGGTGCCCCTCTAGACTTAACACGAGTCAGCTTCAGGCACTGATTTCCATAGGATCGTTTCATCACACACAAAAAAATATCCTCGTTAAAATCAAAAAACCGTTTTCCATTATTAGAACAAGTATAGAAACCCTTCGGTATAAATTTGATTGACATGGCGGATTTCTTAGCGGGGAGTCGAGAGAGAGAGAGAGAGAGAGAGTATTACCGGTTAATTTCGAAAATTATATACGTAGAAACATAATTTTTGAATACGTGACATCCATTGAAGACACGATCACGTAATAAAACAAATATAAAACAAATAATGGTCATATACATGCATGTCTATTTTACAAAAAAAAGAAACTTTTCATTAAAATGCATTGACGAAGCGGCAACAATACAAAAGTAAAAGCAGAAGGAGGGTGTCGATGGTGGCCGATGTCATGGAATCTGGGTTTGTCGATTCCGATTTATCTGGAAAACAAAGCGATTTGGTGGTTAGAATTTATAGATTGCAGTTTCTTGAGGTTATGTCAAATGCACTGAGAAAACAGAATTGACTAAATTTTAATTATGCCAGATTTATGGGAATGGGAACCGTTATGGATTCAAGGTACATTGTTACAATATAGAAGTACACATATCAATACAAAGTATAATGTCAGCATCATCTGTAGAATGAAATGGAATGTAAGCATAATTCTGAATGCAGTTATGTCAAGTCTGTACATGATAACGAACAGAAAAGAATATCAGCCATTAATCATGCTAGTCTGTAACGTGCAGCTGAAGACCCGTTTCATTTAGACCCCTCAGCCGCCGGTTTAGCCGGCCGAGCCGAGCCGCGAAAATGCTATGAAACGGGTCGCACATATGGTGGAATTGCGGTTATTTACAAAGACACGCTGTCTGTCCTCTGGGTTCCAAGCCAGCTACATTCGAGATCACGTCTATAATGTTTTCGTCTTTGAAAACGAATTTTATCTTTGTGGTGATATACCGCCCTGGAGGCAATCCCGTGAGTGATTTGTTCTTCACGGAGCTTGAGAGCATATTGGAAACCCTGGCAACTTACAACTTCCAAATCATTATTACCGGCGATCTTAACGTCAGGGTCAACATCTCTAATGACCCCCACTCCATCCGTTTTCACAGCCTCATACGTTCATTTGGATTTATTCAGTCTGTCGTCGGCCCTACGCATACGCATGGTAACACTCTGGACTTGGTCATTACCCGATCAGATCTTCTCCCTCCATCTATCATTGTTGATCTACCACAGGTGTCAGATCACTCGCTTGTGCGTTTCCGGATCCCGGTCCGTCATCCTCCCCCGCTGCTTATCGACGTCAACACCCGGGCTTGGAGAAGTTTCGACCCAGAGCAATTCCGTTCTGATTTACAGGGAAGTTCTCTGTGTAATCCGGCGGTCTATGAGACAATGTTAATCAGTCAGGTTCTTGAGACCTTCGACACAACCTTGTCATCACTTCTTCACAAACATGCCCCGCCTCGTGTTGCCAGGCTGCGCGACCGGCCCCTCACCCCATGGTTCGACTCTGAATGCGCTGCCTTAAAACGAAGATCGAGGAAGTTAGAAAGACGTTATAGACGAACACAAGATCCCATCGATCGCACTTCATGGATCAACCACGTGCGAACGTCTCATGACCTTTACAGACAGAAACAAAATCTGTGAGTGTTGACGACATTACCCGGCTCATCAAATCTTCACCAAACAAAAATTGTTCCCTGGACCCAATACCGACATGGATGATCAAGCAATACTCTAGTGAACTGGCACCGTTTGTGACATTCCTGGTAAATTCATCGCTAGAGCGGGGACAGTTTCCTCCTGCCCAGAAAAATGCTGTCATCACACCGATCCTGAAAAAGCCGAATCTAGATCCGCTCAACACCGGTAACTACCGCCCAATCTCGAATCTGTCCTATCTGTCAAAACTACTGGAACGATGCGTAGCCGCCCAGATAAACATCTACCTCGGTGAAAACAACCTTCTCCCGATGTTTCAGTCGGCGTACAGAAATCAGCACTCCACTGAAACTGCTGTCCTGAAGGTACTGTCTGATATTTACGCTGCGGCTGATTCGGGTCGGATCACGCTACTGGGACTTCTGGACCTCTCCGCTGCTTTCGACACTGTTGACCATCAAATTTTGGTCAACAGGCTCCATTTCTCTTATGGTTTCGGAGACGTCGTCCTCGAATGGTTTCGTTCCTATTTGACTGATCGGTCCCACTGCATCCGCTCCGGAGGTGTTTTGTCCACGCCTACCTCTGTCCTGTGTGGCGTCCCGCAGGGATCCGTTCTGGGCCCGTTGTTGTTTCTTCTCTATTCCGCGGACGTCCTACATGTTGCCACGAAACATCGGTTTTCTGTCCATTCTTATGCTGACGACCTGCAGATTTACGATCACTCCCCGCCAGCGTCGTGTTCCGATTTGGTCCCTAGGATGTCTGCATGTATCAGCAAGATTGGCACTCGGATGGCGAGC
Organism: Erpobdella octoculata; assembly: GCA_963978895.1. Lineage (NCBI taxonomy): Eukaryota > Metazoa > Annelida > Clitellata > Hirudinida > Erpobdellidae > Erpobdella > Erpobdella octoculata. Next base: position 2,538,702 of record OZ022239.1, read on the forward strand.
AATCGCTTGCAACTCAATCCTTCTAAGACCGAAGTGATCTGGTTGGGCTCGCCTGGTCGACTCAGCTTCTGTCCGAAGGGGGATCTGGTCATCGCTGGTGTCTCAGTCAGGCCCTCCACTTATGTTCGTAATCTTGGCGTGATGGTCGACAGTAGCTTGTCTATGGAAGCACACATCTCTCATCTTACTCGTTCATGCTTCTATCATCTCCGTCAACTGCGCGTCGTCCGCCGTAGCCTCACCATGGACTCCGCCCATTCACTCATCAGAGCACTCGTGTACAGCCGGCTTGATTACTGTAATGGTGTCATGGCCGGACTTAGACAGTTTCAAATCAACAGGCTCCAATCCATTCTCCGAGCAGCCGCTCGTCTTGTTCTTCAGCTGCCCGGCTGGTCTCCCGTATCAGATCTCATGCGGACGCAACTTCACTGGCTTCCTTTCCCGCAGAGAATTCAGTTCAAGTTGGGTCTGATGGTATACAAGTGCCTCCACCACATGGCCCCGGTCTACCTGCAGCAATTGTGTGTACCGATCTCAACGCTTGCTGGTCGGTCCCACCTTCGATCGGCGGCGGCTGGCGACTTGTTCGTTCCATCGTCAAAGACAACGACTTTCGGCAAGCGCGGATTCTCCACTGCTGGTCCAGTTGTTTGGAACAGCCTATCCGCTGACCTGAGGAATCCAGCTTTGGACCTCGGCGGTTTCAGGAAGCTGCTTAAGACCGAACTTTATTCCTAAATTTATGATTTGTCGCGACGCGCTTTTGTGACTTTAAAAAAAACGCATTATAAATTTACATTTAATAATAATAATAATACCTGTCTGACTGAAATAAAATAATTACCCCCAGCCATCTGACGAAGCAACCATATCTTTGAATTTGTGTCACAATGATTTCACCATGAAACAAAGAAGAGTTGATGCTATTTCACCTTGAGGGGTGAGACCATGCATTTCTCCTGAAAAATATTCAAAACGCTTTGCAACGTAGATCTCGTCTATTATCAATATGCATGTTCTTTCCAGCTGGTTCAGCTGGCTCGCCCGAAGGGTTAAATAAGCAGAATTGTCCAGCCCAGTCTTTTCATGAACTCTTCTAGTCAATTTTCTTAGGGTGTTTATTGATGGCAAGCATAAAACGTTGCTTTCTAATATCTTAGAGTAGGATGCAGAACTTGTCGAATAAATAAGATATGACCAGATAATCAACTGTGGTGAATAAATCCGAGCATGTTTATTTACACCTATTAACTTTAGTTGTTCGAGAACAAATTTTATTTGTTCGTATTCGACATTGGACTCATAAAAAAATCAAGAATCTTTTTTAATTTGCATTTGGTTTCAATTTTTAATTCTTCAACAGTTTCCTCATACAACTGCTCTTCACAATATTTTAGGCGTACTAATATCTAGATATCCATGGTATAAGGCACGAGGGCACGATACACAGTCGAAATGAAATTGACAAGTTCGGATTACTTTTCATCGTTTCACTCCTTTCTGTGTGAAGTTCATAATGAGAAATGGAACCGTGCCAATCCAAAAATAATAGAGTTTAGCTCATTTCATAAGTTGTTTTTTTTCGAAGATATGAATTAAATGAATTTAATGAAGACACTCCAACATTAATTCTTATCGGCTTATTTAGGAGTCTATAAGTTGTTTTTTTCGAAGATATGAATTAAATGAATTAAATGAAGACACTCCAACATTAATTCTTATCGGCTTATTTAGGAGTCCATGACTAGGACCATCACAACAGCATCCAAACATACTCATACATACATACATACATACATACATACATACATACATACATACATACATACATACATACATACATACATACATACATACATACATACATACATACATACATACATACATACATACATACATACATACATACATACATACATACATACATACATACATACATACATACATACATACATACATACATACATACATACATACATACATACATACATACATACATACATACATACATACATACATACATACATACATACATACATACATACATACATACATACATACATACATACATACATACATACATACATACATACATACATACATACATACATACATACATACATACATACATACATACATACATACATACATACATACATACATACATACATACATACATACATACATACTTCCTTGAGGATATTAGTTTATTTGTATATTTAGTTATTACATGTTTTCTTATCTTTTGCCTCCTTTTACGTGATTGTATTTACAGACTCTGAAGATGGCAAAAGCCGAAACGGCCCGTAAGTCTGAAATAAAGAAGATTTTAAATGTTAATACTTTTCTTAATACGTGTTGCAGTAAACAAAAAACGTTGTTCCGAAATATTGAGAAAGTATCTATAAAACTCATAGCGGCTAAATGGAGACTTATTTTTAATCGAGCTTGTCTTAAAGAAAATCTTATGCCATCTTACATTTTATATATATATATATATATATATATATATATATATATATATATATATATATATATATATATATATATATATATATATATATATATATATACATATATATATATATATACATATATATATATATACATATACATACATACATACATGGTAAAATGAATGAGGTCCAATTAAAATGTGGCTGCTTTTCACCGGTAATAGCACACTAATTAATATGCATGTGGAAGCATCCAAGGCGGTTTGTTTATTCGCAGACAAGCTCCTTACTGTGTGGCAACGGACATTTAAATTGGTATACCAAGTTGGTTTGCTGTAGTTGGTAATTACAAGGTTAAAAAGTTTGAGGTTTTTATAGTAAATATATAACTTCAACACGTTATTATTAGGATGTATAACTGAAACTTCTTTACTGATAATTCTACGTAAAACAGATTCGTCCAGTTTATATTCGGAATGCATCTGATTTGTATAGAACAAGGTTATTAGTTTGATGTTGTCCTCTCGCTCACCCGCTCCGCTCCGCTCATTTCGTGACGGATTTCAAATTTTTTTTTATATTTGATTCCCCTTGACTCTCAAGGTTGTGTGAAAATTTCATTACGATCGGATGAATGGTGTAGCAATGCATAAAGGACATGAATATATATATACATATATACATACAAACATTCATTTATATATATATATATATATATATATATATATATATATATATATATATATATATATATATATATATATATGAAACTATGTATGGATGTCTGTCTATTATGCATTGCTACACCATTCATCCAAACGTAATAAAATTTTCACACAACCTTGAGAGCAATAGAGGAAAGATTCTGTGAAAAAATATTGAAATCGGTCACAAAATGAGCGTAGCGGGAACGGGAACTTGAGAATGTACGCGAACGGGCAAGCAAGCGGAGACGGAAAAGCAACCGGGAGCAAAAGAGCGAGCGGGAAAGTTACCGGGAACGGGATAACAAGCAGTAAAGAAAATTGGAGCGAGAGAGAATAACTATAGAAAAACTTCTAAAAACCCCGGGCAACGCCGGGTAACTTTCTAGTTTATATTTAAAAATCCATTTTCAACAAATTATTTGGTGTAATTGCTAATTCTAATATTAGCATTTAACTGATACATAATTAATTGTGTACACATTTGATTACTCTTAAAACTTTTTCAAAAAATAACAATTAGATATAATATTTGTTAGCTATGGTATCTTATTTATCGATGGATATAACTTAACTTGTATTTCTTGAGATTGCAATTGTTAATAGTATCTGCTTCAAATTCAAGATGTGGCTGAGAAAGTTATTTCCACTTTGTAAAGAACAAGCGTTGATTGTGAACCGATCGTTGTCGGTGCGCCAGTTTTCAAACGTGAGTTTTATTTGTTTTATTATCCTTATTATTTTTGGTATTATTATTCCAGTAGTATATCAGCTTACCGCCAAATTAAAATTTCTTGTAATACGTTTTAATTAAAAAAATTCTAACCTAATACCAGCCACTATCGATTGTAAAGTACTGCACGGGCCGATTTTTTACGGCCCGGCCCGTTTTATAGGACAAAATTCCAGACCCGGCCGTCTAATTCGGGCCCGATGCCTTTTTTACAGGCCTAACAATCCTATATACTTGGCAAAAAATCTCGGACCGGGCTCGGTCTGAAAACCCAAAAATCACGGCCCGACCCGTACCGCTTTCCGTCGTCCAATAGTACATATTTAAAATAGAAACCACCCCCCGTCAAAAATGACAGTGTTTTTAATAAATAATTAAAAGCTGTAGTTAGAAAATGTGGCTGCTCTGCCTGCTCATCAATATAAAAAAAAGTTCAATGCCTTCGTAAGACAGCTTCAATATTTTGCGATGTTTTCTTTCAAACATAATGTTTGATGTAATCGGATAACCTTTTGCCTAATAAGCTTAGGTCAAACGATTTGGATCTATAGTACTGAGAGTGTACAATTGCGTAATAACCTTTATTACACGCCCGTTTGCACCCATTTGATCAACTGCTGACCACCGCGGTCGCCGCGTTATGTGAAATTGCTAACATACATACATACATACATACATACATACACATGTACGTACGTACGTACGTGTACCTAAGTACCTACATACGTTTTCGGGTTTGTGAAACTAGAGTTTTCGGGTTCGGGTTTGTAAAACTCGAGTTTTCGGGTTCGGGTTTGTGAAACTCAGGTTTTCGGGTTCGGGTTCGGGTTTGTAGCTTTCCAAAAACCGGGTTCGGGTTCAGGTACTGGCTTATGATTTCAAATGCCTGGATAGATTTTAAATTTACATAGTATATATACATATACAAACGAGAGCGATTAATTCATCCATTGGACATTACACGTATTGAATAAACTCTAACAAGTTATTTTTTTAGCTTTCCAAATAATGTGATTTCTTTGGCCGAGGAGGCTTAATTATTTTAGTTCGTTTGTGGCTCGGTCCGGCCTGATAATCAAACGGATTAGTGGTCTAGCCATAGACTCCTAAATATATCTAGGAGTCTATGGTCTAGCTTACACACTCACCAATAAAATGACCTATTTGTGTTATTTGTTACGCAAAGGTGATAATACAAAACTTGCATGGCTTGCGATTAGTATAATACGTTACCTCTTAAATTATTGTAGTTTATTAATTTTTTTCGCGGCTCGGTCCGGTCGGGTTATCAGGCGGATTAGTGTCCTAGCTTACACAATTGCCAATAAAATAACTGTGGCGCATAGATCATTTATAGACTTTGCCAGTTAAAGTTTAGGATTATGCAAGATTATCTTTATAACAAAGGGTCTTTGTTATATCAGAAAAACTTTGAGTATATGAATGAATAAATATAAGGTTATATAACTGAAGTAAAAAGTTTAGAGTCATGGCTATCCGCGATTTCTTTGACCGAAGGAGGCTTAATTATTTTAGTTCGTTCGCGGTTTGGTCCGGCCTGATAATCAAACGGATTAGTGGCCTAGCTTACACAATCACTAATAAAATGACGTATTTGTGTTATTTGTTACGCAAAGGTGATAATACAAAACTTCTACGCTCGCGATTAGTATAATATGTTACGTCAACAAAACTTGTAATTTATTACAAGCTTTTATAAAGATTTATTTGTTCACAACTCCGAGTTCGGGCATTAGGCTTATAAATTTTCGGGTTCGGGTATCAAGTTTTCACATTTTCGGGTTCGGGTATCAAGTTTTGTCATTTTCGGGTTTGGGTTCGGGTATCAAGTTTTCACATTTTCGGGTTCGAGTTCGGGTTGGGGTATCAGAAAAAGACCGGGTAGTACGGAACTCGGGTTCGGGTACCCGTGACATCCCTAATAAGTACGGACCTTAATTCTATGGTTACCTAAGTGATTCGGGCTGAGCCAAAGTCTGGCCATTAGGTTTGCTAAAAACGGATTGCCCCGAGTTTGGAATTTTGTGTCTTAAAACCGGATCGGGTTGTATGTAACAAATTAGACCGCGCACTGGTATCTTTTTCTAGAGTTTTTTTTCATAAAAAAAAACTCTAGAAGAAGGGATCAATGTGCAATCTAATTTGTTACAACCCGATCCGGTTCTCTCCATCTCTCACTTTTCTCCAACATATGAAGTCCATTCGTTTTTGGTTAATTCGTAGCCTAACGCTCTTGCTTGACACATCATAAAGAGTAGAGTGCTATAGCTAGCCAAGGATGTCTTGATATATCAAGATATCCTTGAGCTAGCCTATAAGTTGACGCAATGATTTATTATAAGTCGACTAATATGCTAATGTTTTGGAATGTTATTGATTTAAATTAGCATTCAACGTGAAGTTCTGAAGAGATTGCAAAAAACGTGACTTTATAAATAATGAAAATTAGTTTCGTAAAATGTAATTAAAATATTTTACATATCTTCATTTTCATGAATTAAAAGGCCACGTCTTTTTTATTACCTTTTCAGTCGAGCCAGGTGGCACGCATTTCATTAACATTTGTTTAATTACATATTACTCAATATTGCGCTTTGGAATTTACTAAAAAATGGTATTTTTGTTGATTGATTGATAGATTGTATACCCCATTCCTTGATTTGAATATTATTTGCAGACGAATTATATGATTTTAAAACCTAATTGCATTTAATTACAGAAGTCTCCAGATTATTCCATCTCAAGTATATTTTCATCTCTAAAAAACAGATTTAAGTATGTTCTTCTGATTTATTAACATTGAAAATGCTATGGAAACATCACACTAACTTTTTGTTAATTGTAGTGTTTCTAAAAAAACTTCCAATGATGATGAAGGTCTATTTATCGGCATTGATCTTGGAGCAACAAAATCGTGTGTTGCTGTCATGGAAGGAGATGTTCCTAAAGTCCTGGAAAACAAAGAAATTCCAAGGAAGACTCCTTCATATGTCACTGTAACAGATAACGGGAAGCCCATTGTTGGCAATCAATCAAAGTATCAGCCACTCATCAATCCTGAGTATACAATGTTTTCTACCAGAAGGCTATTTGAAGAATGGCTTGATCAATCGGAGTATAAAATTTACAAGTTCGCATTTTTGTTTTTGTTTTCTCAAATATTTTCTGTTGTATAAATTGTTAAATGCTTTAGCATAAAAAAAGTTTGACAATTCTACGGAAGAACCAGCAGAAACAGCAATTTATAGGCTCCTGCTCACGCGCTCGCAAACGCTGGTGACGCTGGCGGTATTCGAACCGCTAATTCTCAGGTTTAAAGGCGAATGCTTTACAGCTGTGCCACTAGCGTCGGATGGTGATCCCTTAAATATGTAAAATTTAAATGGTAAAACTGTATTATATAATCTTACTGTTTGTATTTTCAATCTAAACATACAATGAAATTTTTTGTTGTCGTTGAGTTATTTACCTAACAATTTTTAATTAATTTTCATTAGAAAAAAGTTTAAGTTTTATATAAAAATAAATAAATAAATAAATAAATAAACAGGCATCAAGTGCCATTCAACCCAGTTGATGCCGTATTTAAAAATTGGGCAGTAAAAGATGACGGAACAGCCATCGACACTTCGGAAGAAACAGTTGCTTATATTCTTGGCAAACTTAAAGATAGTGCTGGTAAATTGAAAATCTAATTATATTTCTACAAAATTTATATACATATATTGAAAGGCTTTAATTAATGACGATTTTTATGATTTCTTGCGGGTGTGCTAAACATTAAAATTTATTATTTCTCAGTTTAGAAGTATTTTATTAAATGTGTTTTTAATCAAAAATATTTTGATTAGCACAGTTTTATTTTAATTATTTATAGAAAGTTACCTGAAAACATCAGTCCATGGTGCAGTCATCTCAATTCCATCTTACTCAATAGATGGCAGAATAATACAAACAACCACTGGTCCTGTCTTCAATGCATCGGATACCCCATTAATTACCGGAGTAAAAATACTATTATTTAGTTTTTTTTATTATTGATTGTATAAAATTATTTAATTTCTGATTTTTGATTTTAAAAAATAGTTTATTGAGCGTGCAGCTAGAAGGGTTGGATTCAACAGTGTGTACACCTTATCAGAGTCATTTGCTTCGTCTATTGCATCCAGTTGGGCTTATAACAAGGAGCTTGGAAAAGAGTGAGTTGGAATTTGTTTTTCATGTTTTATAATGTTATCAAAATAAATTTAAAAAAAAATATTTTTTTCTTTTCAGGATTGTTATATGTAACTTTAGCGGTGGAAAATTCGGATTTATAAATATTCTACGCATTGGAACTATTCCAAATAATTTTCTTTTTAGATCAACATATGAACAATATTTAGGTGGAGATGCCTTTGACTATGCTTTAATGAACCTTTTCAATGAATTTTTTATAGAATGGGTTGGTTTGCTTATGATAAAAAAACATGTTTACTAAAACTTTTTCATCTTTAAAAAAACGTTACCTTTTGTTTACAGACTGGTATTGATCTATGTAATGATGTTATGGCAATGAGTAAACTTCGGGAGGCAGCAGTTGATACCAAGATTCAATTATCACAAGCCACTGAAGTTAACATTGATATTCCTCAATTGGCTGTTGATTCTTGTGGCAGGTGCCAGGACTTCACCCTTACAATTACAAGAGAAGAATTTGAAATTCTCTGTCATGATTATTTTGAAGAAATCATTTCATTTTGCCACGATAGCGTCAAAAGAACTGTAGTAGACAAGAAATTAATTTCTGAAGTTTTTCTAGTTGGTGGAATGACAAAAATACCAAAAGTAAGTCACAACATTTTCAACATTAAACTTAAGGTATTATTTATTAATCAGGAAATTAAAAACCTGCATTTAAGGAATTTTTGTGCTAAAACTTGAGAAATTGCAGAGTTAATGCTACTATTTGATTTAGTCATAGAATTTATCGTATTTTTCAATAATTTATGATTGTTTTGGAAGAATAAGCAATTTATTAAAACTTATCAAAGATTGATGTATAGATAATAAATTTATCAGTATTATTAGAGATTTTTATTTATTTGTATTTAAAAAAAATGAAAGTATTTCAACATTGTTTATTATTTGTATTCCACATAGTTCAGGAAAATGGCTGAAGAATTTTTCGAACTAACACCGAACTATAGCCTTGATCCGGACGTTGCTGCTGCAATTGGAGATGCGCTTCGATACCCTCATATTAAAACACTAAATAACATGAGGAAATCAAGAATATAGTTAAATTGTGTTTGTTCAGTATTTTTTACTTTTTATTATTGTGGTGTAAATGAGAGTATACATAACTATACAAGTTATGAAAGTATACATAACTATAACAATGCAAATTTGATAAAAGTATACATAACTACACAGGTTTGACGAGAGTATACACAGTATACATAACTATGCAAGTTTGATGAGAGTATACATAACAATGCGAATTTGATGGGAGTATACATACTATACATAGCTATACAAATTTGATGAGAGTATACATAGCTATACAAATTTAATGCGAGTATACATAGCTATACAAATTTAATGCGAGTATACATAACTATACAAGTTTGATAAGTAGTAATTGTAATAACTTTTTTTTTTATAAAAATTACTAATTTATCATTGAGATGCATAAAAACCATAGTTATATAGATGGGGCATATCAATTCCTTTCCTGTAACATTTGAAGGCTTCCATTTTCAATGTTTTACCCGACAAACTTTCTCGTGATTGGTTGAAATAAACTGGGTCAAAATTTAAAATACACACGACTTCAACGTGCTTGTCGCATCGGATTTGTGCGTGACTATTTCACACCGACAGATTTTATCTGATTTTTTTGTTTGGTGTTGTCGTGTTTGGTTTTTTTTGTCGATGTGGAGCGTGCCTAATGTGACACGGTTCAAGATGGAGCCTTTTGCGCCTTATCAGCCTTCCAACGTGCTAAAAAAAAAGTATGGCCCATGGACTAGTTGACAATGTGTTCATAGTTTCATATAATATACAGTAAAAGTTCTGACACCCTCTGAACAAAAGTGTCTGCTTTCTTGTGTCCATCTGTTCTTTCCAAAGGATCGTTTCATCACACACAAAAAAATATCCTCGTTAAAATCAAAAAACCGTTTTCCATTAAAATAAAAACAGAACAAGTATAGAAACCCTTCGGTATAAATTTGATTGACAAGGCGGATTTCTTAGCTGGGAGTCGAGAGAGAGAGAGAGTATAACCCGTTAACTTCGAAAATTATATACGTAGAAACATAATTTTTGAATACGTGACATCCATTGAAGTCACGATCACGTAATAAAACAAATATAAAACAAATAATGGTCACATACATGCATGTCTATTTTACAAAAAAAAAGAAACTTTTCATTAAAATGCATTGACGAAGCGGCAACAATACAAAAGTAAAAGCAGAAGGAGGGTGTCGACGGTGGCCGATGTCGTTGAATCTGTCGATTCCGATTTATCTGGAAAACAAAGCGATTTGGTGGTTAGAATTTATAGATTGCAGTTTCTTGTGGTTATGTCAAATGCACTGAAAAAACAGAATTGACTAAATTCTAATTATGCCAGATTTATGGGAATGGGAACCGTTATGGATTCAAGGTACATTGTTACAATATAGAAGTACACATATCAATACGAAGTATAATGTCAGCATCATCTGTAGAATGAAATGGAATGTAAGCATAGTTCTGAATGCAGTTATGTCAGGTCTGTACATGATAACGAACAGAAAAGAATATCAGCCATTAATCAATCTATAGTCTGTAACGTGCAGCTGAAGACCCGTTTCATTACAATGAGGACTTTTATAGCAATATGGTTTTGTTTCTATGAAGCATTTTCAGGAATGTCTTCTTTTTTTAGATAATAATAAGATATATTGTCTTTAGAGATAATATTTTTTTTACTGCATATAATATATTCACATCTTTATGATAAATGAAATAAAATTATTCAAATTGTTTCCCGGATGTATATTTATGTCGCTGGAGTCAATAAAATCTAATGTAAAGTTTTACATATAGTGACATCTGTCGACAGTTATTTAAATATAGTTTTTTCTATACTTATAGATCAGGGGTGGCCAACCCGCGGCTCGCGGGCCAATTACGGTCCGCGGTCTATCAATTGGCGGCCCGCTCTGCTTTGTTTAAATATTTGAAATTTACAGTAAAATATTTTATAAAATTCCTTAAAATTCGAAAAATAGTACAAAAATTATATATGCCAGCAGGGTTTCAAATGAAACAAAACTTTTTGGAAGGGAACCTAATTGAGTTTTACACCCTTTTAACTTCTTTAACACCTTTTCTTAACTTCCAGCATTGCGAAAGAATGCATTGAAGATGATGAGTTTATTTGGCAATACGTATACATATGTGAGCAGAAATTTTCCAGAATGAAGTGCAATAAGTCGGTCCACAGGGCCAGACTTACTGATAATCATTTGCACGACATCTTGCGCATATCTTGTGGCTGCATTTGATGCTAATGTAAAACAAGTTCAGGTTTCGCACTGAATGACAATTGCTTTTGAACAGTTAAAATACAATGTTTTTTGTGTCAACAATTCTATTTTGCGATATAGATATTTTTATAAACAGTTTTTTTTTTACTTTTCTAATAGTTTACTTTAATAAGTCTACTACCAAAATTAAATAGTTAGCAGACAGCCAAAATTGAATAAAATTTCATGTTTATTTGAGATGCTTGTGTGTTCAACCAGCTATTATTGTATATAACTTTTTTAGTTAACATAACGTGTATCCAAATGCTTTGTTGTTGGTTGGGGGTCGTCTCAGAGCCCACTGTAGAAAATTACAACGCTCCTCCAGAGAGAATTTTGCCTTTCAAACCAGCGGCCCGCCGTATGTTTCAAAAATATGGTAATGGCCCTCTTTCTCAAAAAGGTTGGCCATCCCTGTTATAGACAGATCACGTTTTGGTCTTTGTGCGACAGTATTGCATGGGGCGCATTTTCAACTTACCTTCCACGCCCAGACAAACAGAGATGGTGAGTGTGAAAAAAATTGATGAAGATAGTAACGGAAAAGTAATTACTGCAATTTCTTCACTTTGAATTTTTGTTTCATGTTTATTGAAAAAATATATAAAACACTAATCAATTCACAACAATTTTTTTTAAATAATTCAAAAAACATTTGCTGGAAAAAAATTAATTGAATTAAAAGCATTAATAACAGTAGTTGTTACTTCATACACGAAAGTAACCAAAACAAACAAAATTCCTAAGAGGCAAGTAAAAATGAAATACAACCCTGTTAATAATTGTATGAAAAAATAACTTAACCAATGTAAAACAGAAGTAGCAAAAGTACATGAGTAATATAATAGAAGATAATCTTTTTGAGAAAAATACGTGTCGGAAGCTGAAAATCCAAACAAATTTTTGCTGTATGAACTATAAAATTCTCTGAAATCAGAATGGAAAAAATTTGATGCAAACTTCAACCAAGGATATCCAAGTTGTGGAATGAATGTTAAGAGTGAAAAAGTCAAAAGAAATAATAAAAAGTAATGTTTAACTGCAGAAAAATGGTGGAAGTTAGAGTTATAAATATATTTTATGGTGTGATAGTAAAGAGACGCCACTGAAATGGCGGATGAGTAAGAGTGATGTAAAAATGTTGCCAGCGGTAGAGTTAACAACAAAGCTGTCAAGATTGAATAATTATTATCTTGATTTAAAACTTCGTGTACTCCTATTCGGATTATTTTATACAAAACATAAGCGACTTGCAAGTAACTGAAGTGAAATAGCCAATATCCAGTAAACATCGGGCACCACAGTTGTAATAATAACGCACTCACACAAACCATCACCATAGCAGTTATAGGAAGATCTAACTTCAGTGGTTTTCTACAATAAGGGCAACTTCTTGAATTTTTCAACCACGGTTCTATGCAGGTTTTGCAAAAGCTGTGCTGACAAGACAGAACTGTCAGGTTTCCTTCCAATATGGTTTGAATACATATGGGGCATTCATCTTCAGTAGTCATTCTCAACTGGAAAAAAATACAAATTATCTTTCAATTAGTTTAAAAGCGTTTAGCAAATTCAGTACAGCACGAAAAGCAAAATGCCGTATTTTAGTATTTTTGCAATATATTGCTAATAATGAAAAAAATTCAGCAATCTTACTAAAAAACTAGTTTACACAAGTAATATGAATTTAATTATTTGATAAAAGCACTATTAAGTTCATTAGCATTGATAACAAATTGAATAAAAAATCGTTGTGTTATATATATATATATATATATATATATATATATATATATATATATATATATATACATATATATACATATATATATATACATACATATATATACATATATATATATATACACATATATATATATATATATATACATATATATATATACATATATATATACATAAATATATATATACATATATATATACATATATATATATATACATATATATATACATAAATATATATATACATATATATATATATATATATCTATATATATATAAATATATATATATATATATATATATATAGCATTGATAACAAATTGAATAAAAAATCGTTGTGTTATATATATATATATATATACATATATATATATATATACATATATATATATATATATATATATATATATATATATATATATATATATATATATATATATATATATATATATATATATATATATATATATATATATATATATATATATATATATATATATATATATATATATATATATATATATATATATATATATATGGGAGAGTTGCATAAGATGAGACAGCGCCTATAAAATTCCGGGGGTTCTGGTTTAAACTGAAATTTTACTTTCGATTATAGCTTCTACATTGTTTGCAGGCCTCTCTTCTTTTTTTGGGTAGAAAAAACAAGAGTGGTATTTTTAAGAATTATTATAAAAATTTGGAGCTATTTTGTCGGATTTCTCAATTCAAGGTAAACATTAATTATTAATTATTCTTTGTGCGTAAGAGTTATGAAAAATCTAAAATAACACATTTGTTGCTTTTTATTTGCTGAATCTATTTGTGCACTTTTTAAATTTTAATGTGCTTTATTGCCTACACCGTGGTGAATTAAGTGCAACTGGCTCTCAAGATGAGACAGCTAATAGTTTCCCAAGATGGGACGCGGCAAAAAGATTGAACAAAGATAATTTGTTTATTGTAGCCAGCAGTTTCTTACAAAAACATTAAATATATGCTACCGTTATTAGGTTTGACTTTAACTTTTTTAATTAGAGATTAAATTATTTAGATTTATGTACAATTGCAGGATGCTATTTTACACAAAAGAAAATTACAGCAAAAATCATGGCAGGAAGCAGATATGAAGTATTCAAGCGGTATTTACAGCACTACATCGGCAATATTAGGCCAACCGTTGTTAAATCACTTGTTAAATTTTTAGATGGTCATGCATCACACACTAATAAAAGTATTGATGTCTCGTTTGTTGTGAGACGTTCACGAAGAGCAAATCTAAAACAAAAACGGATTTTCTGCAAGTGGATTTTGTTTCTTCTACAACTAACACACTTGCTGAGTAAGTACACGGCTGTAAAAATCAAAAATTTACATTTGTAAAAACTGTTTAAGCAACGAAGATTGATGGAGCCTTATTTTGTTTGGTCTCTGGGACTGCCGTGCTTTTGTTAGATTTAATTCTGGTTTGGTTTGTGAATGAATGATTATAGTCAATTGTAGTTTTTCTCTGACTTTAGGCTTGCATTGCCTTGCATTATTTTTGTTTGAATTATTGCTAGTTTGATTTTTTTTAGATTTGTTTGAAGCAGTATCTTATTCTAAAAGTTTTATTTAAGTTTTCCTCGCTGTCTGACATGAGTAATTTGTTGTTGTTTTTTTCATTCTGTATTTTTGCTGTGCCTTTATTTGACTTGTTTGATTTGTTGCCATTTCTGTATTCAAAGTATTTTATTTGGGAGTGTTTGTCATTATGATGATTGGAAAATGTTTGTTTTTTCATGATTGTTATGCTGTCTTTTAGAAGTCATTTTGAATCCTTAAAACAAACTAATTGTTTTTTTAGTGAACTATTAATTCATTTGCAAAACGTTCGTTTTTAATGGGCTTTTTGGTAAATTTTGCTTAGAGTATTTTTACCTTCTTATTTTGTATGTTGTAATTTGCTGTTTTTTGTTTGTTTGGTAGTTTA
>OZ022239.1:2558895-2576395 GCA_963978895.1 Erpobdella octoculata
CAAGAGTCACTCTGAGCATCATGTCCTGTGTCTTCTTCTTCTTCTTTATTTTCTTGTTTTTTTTCTTTCTATTCATGTACTGTTTATGGATGTTTATCTTCGCGATAAAGAGAGTTTGCACCCAAAATTTTTATCGGTTCTTGCGAGCACGAGGGTTTGTATGAGTTGGTATATGGGAACGGGAAGATACAATCTGTAGATCATGGTGTATGCTTAGTATATGTGTTGGTATATGGGAACGGGAAGATGGTGTATGGGTAGTATATGTTGGTATATGGGAACGGGAAGATACAATCTGTGGATTATGGTGTATGCGTAGTATATGTGTTGGTATATGGGAACGGGAAGATGGTGTATGGGTAGTATATGTTGGTATATGGGAACGGGAAGATACAATCTGTGGATTATGGTGTATGCGTAGTATGTGTTGGTATATGGGAACGGGAAGATGGTGTATTGGTAGTATATGTTGGTATATGGGAACGGGAAAATACAATCTGTGGACAATGATGTATGGGTAGTATGTGCCGCTATACGGGTACGGGAGTATACAATCTGTGGGTTATGGTGTACCTATAGGTAGTATATTTCGGTATATGGAAACGGAAAGATACAATCTTTGGATGGTAGTATGTGTTGGTATATGGAAACTGGAATATACAATTTGTGGATAATGATGTATGGGTAGTATATGTTGGTATACGGGAACGTGAAGATACAATCTTTGGATGGTGTCTGGATAGTATGTGTTGGTACATGGAAACGGAAACATTGTGAATGGGCAGTATATGTAGGTATACGGGCGAGACATACACGCATGAAAGTATTTTGGAATATAAGCTTAAAGAAGTGGCGAATAGATTACTGATTACTTGCTCGGGCCGGGCTTCGGTTTTAGGGTTTTCAACCGGATTGGCTCCTACCGAGTCTCTAAAATCTAAGTTACAAGAGTGGATAGATCTCTAGTCTGAGAAATTATTATAGCCCAACACTTTTTTCCGTATTCACCGTTCATTCCCATGGAAGGTCCTGGATCCGTCGGTGCTGGGATGGGGGGGGGGGCACAAGTCTGTCGGTTTTTCCTTGTTTGGAAAACTATCTGTATGCGATGGTGTATGGACATATGTGAAGTAGTATGTACTGTTATATATTATTTATGGGTATGTGAAAGTTTACAATGATTAATAGATACGTGAAATCGTAATTGTGTATATATATATATACCTAAACTGATACTTATGCATGTGTGAGCGAGTCGGAATTTTGTTGGTAAAATATTGTGTGATTCTGTATCGGTGGTTATTATATGTCAGCGAATGGGTATTTGAATTAACATATGGGCGGTTTATTTGGGTCTGTATGTGCCGATATGTTTGCACAAGTCCTATTCGACCATTATCCATGATTTTATGAGTTTTCATTGATTATATGTGTTTATTTTGGCACTTAGACAAAACATCAGATACACACACACTCACATACATACACACATACACACACACATACACACATACACAAACACACACACACACATACACACACACACACACAAATGCATACGTCCACGATGATCACATTCACGCACAGAAATCATCCATACATCAGACAGAGGCAGAATGGCCGGCCATCCTTCCCCCTTGCGTGGTGGTCGGGTGTAAAAATGGCATTGTCGTGTTACTGTCGACCGTCCCCCGTGAAATATGACGAGGCAACTGGCAGGACATTCACGCGCGATTACAACGCCCGTACGAAATTATACTTTAATACAGTATTACGCAATCTCGAATAATTATATTTAAAACAAATTAATAAAAGATAAAATGCAAACTTGAATAAGTACAGAGAAATATCTAAATACTTAGTAATAAAGAAAAATGGAAAGGAATAAAAATCAATGAGGAAACGTGAAGAAGCAAAGAAAAAGAAAAAGAATGGAAAAAAGAGAGAAGAATAGAAAGAAAGAGAAAGAAGAGCGAAAGAGAGAGAGAAAGAGAGAAAGAGAGAGAGAGAGAGAGAGAGAGAGAGAGAGAGAGAGAGAGAGAGAGAGAGAGAGAGAGAGAGAGAGAGAGAGAGAGAGAGAGAGAGAGAGAGAGAGAGAGAGAGAGAGAGAGAGAGAGAGACAAAAGTTACAAAGGGCAGGGGAGTCCATAAAACTACTTCTTTCCTTCTTTCCTTGTTAGATTTATGCCAACTGGGACGTTGGGATACGAGGCGCTCACATTCAGGTAACAAAGCGACCAATACTATTCTTTACAATCTTCAGGCAGTACTTCGATATGTTTTGTTCGTGCAGATGTATGTGTGAGTGTGTGTGTGTCTGTGTGTATATATGTTTGTTTGTTTGTGCAGATATATGTGTGCGTGTATGTGTGTCTGTATGTATGTTTGTTTGTTTGTTTGTGCAGGTATATATGTGCGTATGTGTGTATGTACGTATGTTTGTTTGTGCAGATATATAAATGTATGTGTGTCTGTGTGTTTGTGTGTTTGTTTGATTATTTGAACGCGTGTGTTTACTTGAGTAAAACTTTCAACCTCTTATATTCTAATTTTTTGTAGCCATATTGCGTTAATTAAAACAGTTTTTAGACAGTCTGTTTTGTCTACAAATAATTATAAATACACTCGGTAAAAGTTTACAGAATTAAATTTATAGTTACATTCTTAAATGAGTCCGTTAATCTTAATATAACAAGCGAGCAGTAAAATTGCAGTTCATAGTATAAACATGAAAACCATTTATCAACAAACCCTCCAAAAAATTTACAACAATCCTCTTAAAAAATCCAATTTTTTTGCTTTTCGGTTTTAACTGCTGGATTTTTTACTCCCAAACTGAAAATTGTTTCAACTATTAATGTGCATCTTATCGATATAGTTATCGATAACTAAAATTCGTGAGAAAAAAAAAACCGAACCACGTTTTTTCCAATTTGCTTTTAAAAACAGTGGAAAACAATTTGAAGGGGGGGTCAGAGAATTCATAGGGGCTGAAACATTTACAAGAATGCATTTTCATCTGACGGGAACAATTCTCCGTCCCAAGTTTCAGCTCAGTCGAGTGAGATGGCGGATGGCCGGAAATGGGTTGACCAGCGCTCCAGAAATTTGAAAATTTATTTAAACGATTGGAAATTGGGAAGGTTGGAAGATTTCCCAAAATTGTAATAAAAATGCCAAAAATGCGTTGTCATTGAGTACAAATTTATGCTCCAAGTATCAGCTAGATTGGAAGACGGCCTCCCAATATTTTGCAAACCACAAACACAATTGAAGTTTTAATATAGAGAATTTAAACTGCAATATTTTTATACTAAAAACTTTAGTTAAACTAATTAGTATAAACCAGACAACAAAAATTTTTTTTTTAAATATTGTTTACAAGTTATAAAATTATTTATTCTTCCAAGCATTGGCGACATCCGTTAACGTCTCTGTGAAGCTGACGACTCCGGAGAACTATGTCGTCTTTTCAGGTCCGCTGAACGTCGTCTACTCCATGGAAGAATCCGCCTCCAGGAACGGTGTCTTCACTCTCCGTCTCGTACGTCTAGGAGCGCCCGAGGCTTTACTGCTGAGCGGGACCCTGCCCAGAGAAGCCGAAGAGGGAGAGCTGTCGGTGGACTGCGGGGTCTTAAGCACCCCTGGTCGGTACGTTTTCAAGGTCGTGGACCACCTCAACGTGGAGATAGCCACCAGCTCAGTCATCGAAGCCGTTTGGCCACCAGTCAAGCTCAGCCTACCGCTAGCCAGTACAGCACTGTCGGCTAATGTTTCCTTTGAAGTCGACGCCGCCGAAATCGTTTGCGACGCCGAGACTAGCCCGACGGCTTCGCCGGCTAGTCGTCTTGATGAGCGCTACGAGTTTCGGCTACAAAGACGCTTGACCGACTCGTCGGGATCGCTGATCGACAGCGAAAACGTCGAAGCGCTCCTGATCCATGTTCTTCCTCTTCCGTCGCTTCTCCCATTGGTCAAACGGAACGACGATGACGTCAGAGTTTATCAACTTCCGTGTCACGTGTTCGACCGGGATGGCGTATATTTCATCAGTCTGTGGCGGCGCGATAAAAAGAGCGATCAAACGTTCTCAGGCGGCGTTGATGACGATTCTATCGCGGCGACTTCAAAGAGCGCTGCTGTCGACTCAGAGCGAGCGGCGAACGTAAGTCACTATTCGGCTTTGATAGCCAAGAGCAACTCCATGAAGATCGACTTCGGTAACTTTTATCGCATAAAAGCCGACAGGGACTTCGGTAACTTTTATCGCATAAAAGCCGACAGGTCGTTCGTCTTTCCTTGCTCCAAACAGATCACTGTAAAGTAAGTAAAGTTACTGTTTGGGATTTTCTTTTCATAGATTTATTTAAGTTTTGAAAAAAAAATCTGCTGTTTTATTTAAGATTCAACTCAATCAATAAATCTGATTTAATTTACAACATATAAGTCATTTTTAAATTTAAAAAAAAAAGTATTTATTTGCATGTAAGGAGCACATAATTTTAATAAAAAATGTGTTAATAAGCTGCGAAAATGTTTTGTGTCGTTCAGTCGCACAGTATCAATGATTTTCTAGATTCGAAAGTTCTGCATGCCCGAACACTAGCGACGTCGTCAGAGCGTACAACCTGGCCGCCAACAGGACCCTCGTGTTTGTCGCCGAGAGAAAAGCCACGAAATCTCTGAGCAGCGGAAGCTCCTCTTTGACCTCGTCAGCTGCGGTGACAGGGAGCGTGACCTTCTCGTGTTTCCATTTCTCGACATCCGGCGTCGTGGCGAGTTGCTTTCGCTACGTCAGCATGGCCGTCAGCGGTGCTGTCGTAGAACATCCGTTGCATTGCCTGCCGAGGACCGAGGGATACGGTGAGCGAGAGGTGGTGGATGTCAGTGTCGTGTTGTGAGTCAGTGTCATGTTGTGTGTCAGTGTCATGTTGTGTGTGTGTGTCATGTTGTGTGTGTGTGTCAGTGTCATGGCGTCGATTGAATTTCAATTAAAAAAAAACTGATGATTTGAAGAAAAGTGTGAATGTTCGGTTACGATTATGCATCTATTTAAAGTGCTTCAAGTTTAATACAACAATAACTGCTTTTTGCATTTATTTCTTGCTAATCAGCTTCACTAACAACTTCTCTTTTTTCTTTCTCGTTCTCTTTCTCTTTCTCTCTTTCTTTCATTCTTTCTAGTTTTCATTCCTTTTATCTCTTTCTTATTTTCTTTCTTTCTTTCTGCCTTTGTTTCTCTCTTTCCTTTCTTATGTTTTTCGTTTTTTATTTTTTTGTCTTTTTTTTCTTTCTCTCTCTCTCTCTTTTTCTTTTTTCTCTCCGACTTTACCGCAACTATCTATTTATCTTCTGCTTCCCACAGCATCTCCTACGTATTTCCTTTCCGAGGAGAAGTCCCAGGAGACAATTAAAATGCACACACACGACCTTTTCCAATGCAGGACCATCGATTTAAGCGTAGTTTTCGACCCGGTAGATTTATCTTTTGTGAAAAAATAAGCTTCCTATCGTTGAGAGTGAGTGAGTGAGTGAGTGAGTGAGTGAGTGAGTGAGTGAGTGAGTGAGTGAGTGAGTGAGTGAGTGAGTGAGTGAGTGAGTGAGTGAGTGAGTGAGTGAGTGAGTGAGTGAGTGAGTGAGTGAGTGAGTGAGTGAGTGAGTGAGTGAGTGAGTGAGTGAGTGAGTGAGTGAGTGAGTGAGTGAGTGAGTGAGTGAGTGAGTGAGTGAGTGAGTGAGTGAGTGAGTGAGTGAGTGAGTGAGTGAGTGAGTGAGTGAGTGAGTGAGTGAGTGAGTGAGTGAGTGAGTGAGTGAGTGAGTGAGTGAGTGAGTGAGTGAGTGAGTGAGTGAGTGAGTGAGTGAGTGAGTGAGTGAGTGTGAGTGTGAGTGTGAGTGTGAGTGTGAGTGTGAGTGTGAGTGTGAGTGTGAGTGTGAGTGTGAGTGTGAGTGTGAGTGTGAGTGTGAGTGTGAGTGTGAGTGTGAGTGTGAGTGTGAGTGTGAGTGTGAGTGTGAGTGTGAGTGTGAGTGTGAGTGTGAGTGTGAGTGTGAGTGTGAGTGTGAGTGTGAGTGTGAGTGTGAGTGTGAGTGTGAGTGTGAGTGTGAGTGTGAGTGTGAGTGTGAGTGTGAGTGTGAGTGTGAGTGTGAGTGTGAGTGTGAGTGTGAGTGTGAGTGTGAGTGTGAGTGTGAGTGTGAGTGTGAGTGTGAGTGTGAGTGTGAGTGTGAGTGTGAGTGTGAGTGTGAGTGTGAGTGTGAGTGTGAGTGTGAGTGTGAGTGTGAGTGTGAGTGTGAGTGTGAGTGTGAGTGTGAGTGTGAGTGTGAGTGTGAGTGTGAGTGTGAGTGTGAGTGTGAGTGTGAGTGTGAGTGTGAGTGTGAGTGTGAGTGTGAGTGTGAGTGTGAGTGTGAGTGTGAGTGTGAGTGTGAGTGTGAGTGTGAGTGTGAGTGTGAGTGTGAGTGTGAGTGTGAGTGTGAGTGTGAGTGTGAGTGTGAGTGTGAGTGTGAGTGTGAGTGTGAGTGTGAGTGTGAGTGTGAGTGTGAGTGTGAGTGTGAGTGTGAGTGTGAGTGTGAGTGTGAGTGTGAGTGTGAGTGTGAGTGTGAGTGTGAGTGTGAGTGTGAGTGTGAGTGTGAGTGTGAGTGTGAGTGTGAGTGTGAGTGTGAGTGTGAGTGTGAGTGTGAGTGTGAGTGTGAGTGTGAGTGTGAGTGTGAGTGTGAGTGTGAGTGTGAGTGTGAGTGTGAGTGTGAGTGTGAGTGTGAGTGTGAGTGTGAGTGTGAGTGTGAGTGTGAGTGTGAGTGTGAGTGTGAGTGTGAGTGTGAGTGTGAGTGTGAGTGTGAGTGTGAGTGTGAGTGTGAGTGTGAGTGTGAGTGTGAGTGTGAGTGTGAGTGTGAGTGTGAGTGTGAGTGTGAGTGTGAGTGTGAGTGTGAGTGTGAGTGTGAGTGTGAGTGTGAGTGTGAGTGTGAGTGTGAGTGTGAGTGTGAGTGTGAGTGTGAGTGTGAGTGTGAGTGTGAGTGTGAGTGTGAGTGTGAGTGTGAGTGTGAGTGTGAGTGTGAGTGTGAGTGTGAGTGTGAGTGTGAGTGTGAGTGTGAGTGTGAGTGTGAGTGTGAGTGTGAGTGTGAGTGTGAGTGTGAGTGTGAGTGTGAGTGTGAGTGTGAGTGTGAGTGTGAGTGTGAGTGTGAGTGTGAGTGTGAGTGAGTGAGTGAGTGAGCGAGAGCGAGCGAGTGTGCGGGATGAATGTGCAAACTTGCGAGTGAATAGTGATTATCTCCACTATTTTAACTTCTTAACCCTGTCACATAGGAAGCTCGGTTGACAAGACTTATGGTCCACTGGGAGAGAACCGGCCAGTAGTGTTCTGGCTTGATAAGGGGCTTAGAGCGCCAGAGAGTCAATAACGCCGTCGTAGAAGATGGGAAAGTTATGGAGACGCTTTCCTTCCATCTGCCCCTTTCATTCCTTCCTTCTATCTGCACCTTTCACTGTCTGCCTCACTTTTTCTTATCTTCATAATACTTTTTTTAATAACAAATATATTTTTTTAAATTTTGCAATCGCATTCAATTCATTGATATTAATTAATTAGTTTATTGATTAATGCATTTGTTCCTTTTTTCTTTCGATCATTTAATTCTTAATTTAAGCCATTTCGTTGTAAAATAGCAGACAGCAAATAGCAAATAGCGCTCGGGAAACTAAACAAGCAAACCATAAAAAACGCGATTTTTGCACAATTCCTTTATATTTCAGTATTTGGCGGTTTCTCATTTAATGCTGATCTGTTTTATTGAAACAACAATTTTTTTTTCAATTTCTTAATGTAGATATTGATTTTTTATTTTTTACAAACTTTTATTTAGGTTACAATCTGTGTTTGTGTGTGTGTCTTTCTCTGTACGCAAATCTTGCAAGTAAAATTTAACCAGCTTTTTGACTGGCTAGAAAGCTGAAACTGTCAGCATATCTTTACATTGGATGACAATGCATGATTCAATTAAAAAAAAAACTTAATTTGAACATCTTTCGTATTTCTAAATTGAGTGTATTTGAAATTATAGTTTGTGTTAAAAACTCGTTTTTTCCTTTACTTGTTTTCAAAACAGATAAACAATTTGTTTAAACTAAATACTAACATTTTTTAAACTTTTTCCAAATTTAATAGAATCATTGTCATGAAGAGCAAGTCTACATTTCAAGTTTAAGCTCGATTGGATGACGGGAAGTATGTTAATTTTCACTTTCATGGCTTGCCGGTGAAGTTAATATATAGGATTTAACAAGTAAAGATAAAAAATAATTTTTTTTAAATGCCTTTATTTGCCTCTTTATCTGAGTCAACGAACTAAAATTGCTGAATCTAAAACAACCGTTACGCTCAATCTTGTTAATTATTTTGGACCTCTGGCGACTTATACATAAACAACTTATTACAGTCGCTAGATGGCAGGAATTAATTTGATTTGATTAATTTTAATTGATTTAAGGCCTAATTCATGTCGGAAAAATTAAATTCATGTATTGTCATCTAGAATAAAGCTTTCCTGAAAGATTTAGAGCTCTAGGTAGTCGAAAAGTAGGTGAATTTTTGTTTCTAAGATTTGATCACCACAAACAAACAAACAAACAAACAAACAGAAAAAAAGTGAAGTTGAATAAAAGCATTTAAAAACAGTTTTGTTACATCCCAAAACGTAAGCAGATAAAAATATTAATAATATAAATAATCGAAAACTTAAGCTGGAAAATATCTTGACAAATTTTCCATGGTGCCTGCAATTAGCGGAGTTTTCTATTCTAGGATCGACTAGCTGAGGAGTAGAGCCATGGATGGATGATAATACAGCCGGACGGATGATGAGAATGGTGGAAAGAAAGAAGAAAGAAAGAAAAACTTGAGACTCCATAATTAATTACACGCTCTTTCTCTCTCTCTCCCTTTCTCTTTCTCTCTCTTTCTCTCTCTCTCTCTCTTTCTCTCTCTCTCTCTTTCTCTCTCTCTCTCGCTCTCTCTCTCTCTCTCTCTCTCTCTCTCTCTCTCTCTCTCTCTCTCTCTCTCTCTCTCTCTCAAATCTGTCCAACCGGCTGTTTAATTAAGCGCTTAATCATCAGACTCTTTTAGGCTCAATTAGTTTTTCCACTTGCTTCCTCATTATCGCCGGCCAGACGCCATTCTTTTTATTTTCATTTCTTTACGTTTTAAATTTTACTACCTTTATTGTTTGAGAATTGTTTCTTTTTAATGCATCGGCTCTAAATGAATATTTGATGACAACTTTACAGGATAACTTGAAGGTCCAAATTATATCACAAACAAACACATACACACAGACACACACACACACACACACACAAAGTCTACGATTTGGTCTCTTACGGAGACTTTGAAATGATGTTGTGTCGAAGTACTACTAGAGTTAATTTAAGCTTAGTAGTTTACTTTCCAGAGGAGACTTTGAGAGAACAGGAAACAAACACGATTGGCCGTTAATGGCCAGGCATTTGTCTGGATTTTGTCTATTACCGATTAAGCTCGTACACACACAAACACACGCACATGTACACACGCACACGAACTCAACACACAAGTATTCATAAATACTCCAAGTGACCTCTCATAAAACTGTATTACTTACTTAATTATAATTCGGGGCGGGGGAGAGAATCCTCACCTCCCTCTGCCCCCCCCCCCCAAACACCAACCGCCACATAGAGAACGGTATTAAGTCATACGATAAGTGGTTTAAATATAATGTCTTCATGCATAATGAATGCCCTCACGTTCACCCTTTCCCCTCCCTCGCGACCCCCCCTGCTTCCTGCCTCGAGGGGCGACTCCGGGAAATTGTTTATGAGCTGTGCTGTATGAGTGATGGATGGCGGTGTGGCGCGCGACGGCCACCAATCACTGGAACAACACCTTATATGGTGGTGGGGTAGTTAGTCTGTCCTTTATTACCTCCATGCATACATTTAATTGGAGTTTCATAACGATTTCCTACCTTTTTCGAATGCCTCCGTTGCGATGCAATTCGTTAACGTTACGTTTACGTTAATTGACGTTAATTGAACGCGCGGACGCAGCAGCAGCGTCTGCGCTACAGTCTCACATCCGGTTGAAAAATTCCCGCTTTGTCGGTTCGCAAATAAAACCTTTTTTTATGAATATTAATAATTATTATAACAATACGATATGAAATTAATACGAGATAATACTTTTGTTTTATTACCCATCTACTGCAACGCATGCATCGATTCAAAATGTCGCCTCCACCCGCCCACCGCCACTGCCACCGCCACCGCCACCGCCACCGCCACCGCCACCGCCACCGCCACCGCCACCGCCACCGCCACCGCCACCGCCACCGCCACCGCCACCGCCACCGCCACCGCCACCGCCACCGCCACCGCCACCGCCACCGCCACCGCCACCGCCACTGCCACCGCCACAGACGAGACGTCGACTTCAACGTTTTTCCACGCCGGTGAGGTTTTTATTGCCTCCGCGAGCCATAAACCGGAAGGAGATCCGTCACCATGACTACGGCTTTCTTCCAAAGGAAAATGGAAGTTTCGTGTTGCCGGAGTCTTTGTCGTCGTCGTGTGTGATTTCTGCTGTTGCTGCTGCCGTCATCATCATCATCTTCATCGTCGTCGTCATCGTCATCGTCATCGTCATCGTCATCGTCGTTGTCATCGTCATCGTCATCGTCATCATCACCATCACTATCACCATCGTCATCATCACCATCACCATCACCATCACCATCATCATCCTCACCATCATAATCAACATCATCATCATCATCATCATCATCATCATCATCACCATCATCATCATTATCATCATCATTATCATCATCATCAACATCATCGTAGTCGTCATCGTCAACATCATCATTTGTCATCATCATCATCATCATCATCATCGTCGTCGTCGTCATCGTCATCGTCATCGTCATCGTCATCGTCATCGTCATCGTCATCGTCATCGTCATCGTCATCATCATCATCATCTTCATCTTCATCATCATCATCATCATCATCATCCTCACCATCATCATCATCATCATCATCATCATCATCATCATCATCATCATCATTATCACCAGCACCACCACCACCACCATCATCATCATCATCATCATCATCACCATCATCATCATCATCATCATCATCATCATCATCATCATCATCATCATCATCATCATCGTCATCGTCATCGTCATCGTCATCGTCATCGTCATCGTCGTCATCATCATCGTCATCGTCGTCATCGTCATCGTCATCACCATCATCATCATTATCATCATCACCATCATCCTCATCATCAGTTCCAGTAATGCCGCTCCCTCCATCAGTAATACACGGCCATGCAACCTAATTGACATGACATATACAATCAAAACGAGATGGCGCTATTTCTTTTTTAGGGCCAAGTCACCGTCAAAGAGATTATTCTTGCTGTAGCTAACAGGGAAATATCTTTCATCTTCATTTCAGCTTTCGCTTTCGTTTTTTGCGCTTCTTTACAACTTTATTGGCTCAATATGGCATATCTGTATTTGCATTCGCTTTGATTTGCTTGAGGTACTTTTAACGTTTTCTTTCTTATTCTCTCTATTTCCTTGTGTGTTTCTTTGCTTGTCTGTCTTACTCTCTCTCTCTCTCTCTCTTTCTCTCTCTCTCTCTGTTTTTTTTTGTTTTTTTTTCTCTCTCTCTCTGTCAATTTTTTTTCTCTTTTTTTTGTCTTTTTCTTTCTCTCTTTCTTTCTGTTTTCTTTCTTTTTTCTCTTTTTTTCTTTTTTTTCTTTTTTTTCTTTCTTTTTCTTTCTTTTCCTCTTTTCTTCTTTCTTTTTTTATTTTGTTATTCATTCCAGCCCAGGTCATTATCCAGGCTTTCCAAGTTTATTTTAGCAATTCTGCTTTTAAAAAGCCAATTACCTGTAAACAAATGAGGCACTTCGAGTCCTAAGGTGTCTCTCCATTTGTTTCATTTTTTCTTCACCACCTTCGACAATTCACGCATCTCCATCAGCCTATCCCTCTCTATCTCTCTTTTTCTCTCTCTTTCTCTCTTTCTCTTTCTCTCTCTGTCTCTATATCTGTCTCTGTCTCTGTCTTTGTCTCTGTCTCTGTTTCTGTCTTTGTCTCTGTCTCTCTCTGTCTTTGTGTCTGTTTCTTCCTGTCTCCCGTTCCCCATTATTCTTTCATTCTTTTCTGTCGATACGGAGAAAGCACGGACTCAATGCACACGCACACACACACACACACACACTGACAAACACACACACACACAGATGAGGATGAATGGGAACTGGCCAGCCAAGCAGGATATTATCATTAGCTAAATTGATGACAGAGGATTATGAGTAGACGCGCTACAAATGCGATTTGATGAAATAAATGAACGGACGGACGGACAGAATGAAGGACGTATGGATTGGATTGAAGGAGTGACGGATGAATGGTTGAAGAAGTGATGGACGGACGGACGGATGAACGATCTAGCCATAAATCAACGGATCACATACACACACACACACAAACAACAACAACAAAAAACAATTTTATTTTCTGAGAATTCACTTCCATGTTCAGCTGCAGAAGAGAGGATCGCAGCGAAGAAAACAAAAAGAGACGCAAAAGACAACGATGAAGATTGAGTGCGGGGAGAGATAAAAGACAGAGAACGAAAAAAAAGTGGAAATTTGGGAAGATGAAAAAAAAACGGGGGAAGGGAAAAAAAAGTAGACCACAGGCATGGACATCAGAGCGGGGGCGGACATTAGTGCCTCCATCGATCACGTGGAACCCTGGCGTGACGTCACCACATTGTCACGTGACTTTTTTTTTCCTGGCGGAGTGCCAATTTATTATCCATCAGCTTGCTCATTTATCTGGACGTTGTTGAGTCATCCGTCCGGACACTATATGGGGGTGGGGCAGTGAGGGAGGGAATAAGTGTCTGTGTGTGTGTGTTTAATTCATATTTCCAATTAATCGCTCGTCTTTCATGGGCATTGGGTATGTTTATGCGGTCTGCTAAAAAAAAAATTGAAATCCAATAATCCAATTTAAAAGATCCTCTTTTCATTTTTTCTCCTAAAAACCTGATGGACGAGGGGCATTTTCTCCCCCTGCCCCCTCCCCCCCCGTCTCCTACGTCTATGGCGTCTTTAATGAGGTTTTAGTTTAATTTAAGTCAAGATATTCAGTCCATTCGTATATATATATATATATATATATATATATATATATATATATATATATATATATATATATATATATATATATATATATATATATATATATATATATATATATATATATATATATATATATATATATATATATATATATATATATATATATATATATATATATCCGTAATCTACCAATCTAACCATTTATTCGTCCAGCTAGTGACACACCCAAGGGGGATTCTGGGGTTAGAATTCCGCCCCCTGGGTGAAAATATATTAATAAACTGGTTTTACTGATGATAAAAACACAGAAAGATTGATGTAAAAAAATTTTTTATGTTGTACTATCCCTACTCCATCCCTGCTTGAATGAAAAATATTTGTTTTTTCATATAAAAATATGGCGGATTTTTGTCTTCTTTTTTTTAAGTTGTTTAACAGAGAACAGATGAATTGGTTCCTCTCTTTTGTATCCGTATAGATATTTCACACCAACAGGCAACAGTGGACTCTATCTTTTATAAAAAAAAATGGCTGAAAAACTAAGAATTCCGACATTTTATTTCTTAAATGGTTTATTTATCTAACTAATACACAATCTTTGTTGAGATTTTTGAAAATAAAAAAATATGAATTTAAAATAAAATTAATCTCCTTTTTTGACTCAAACTTGATCCGACTGTATTAAAAACTTCTGTTGTTTTTTACTATGGTTCTAAAAGTATTAGTTACATAATTTTAGATGGAATTTTTTTCCAGACCTCCCCGAAATTTTTTCCTAAAACCACACGTGCACAGACGTATAGACACAAAACACGCACAGATACGTACACAAGCATACACAGAATAGCACACACAGACAAACGGAGCAAGTGATTTTTTTCCAACGCTGATCTTCAAAAGACATCAGCTGTCCCCGCGTAGGCAATCGTCCATGTTTTATAACCTCCTTAATGATCGTGCTTCTCGTCGCCCGATCAAAGAGAACGACTTCCCCCCATTTCTCGTTCCAGACTGGATCGAAAAGAATTGAGTTTCCTTCGGTGACTTGCTCTTTCAATCCATTCGTTCGTTTGTTCGTTCCATTCATCTGTCCGTCCGTCCGTCCGTCCATTCGGACGTCCATCCATCCATCCATCCATCCATCCATCCATCCATCCATCCATCCATCCATCCATCCATCCATCCATCCATCCATCCATCCATCCATCCATCCATCCATCCATCCATCCATCCATCCATCCATCCATCCATCCATCCATCCATCCATCCATCCATCCATCCATCCATCCATCCATCCATCCATCCATCCATCCATCCATCCATCCATCCATCCATCCATCCATCCATCCATCCATCCATCCATCCATCCATCCATCCATCCATCCATCCATCCATCCATCCATCCATCCATCCATCCATCCATCCATCCATCCATCCATCCATCCATCCATCCATCCATCCATCCATCCATCCATCCATCCATCCATCCATCCATCCATCCATCCATCCATCCATCCATCCACCTACATTACACTTTTCACCCACTCATTCACACAACGATCTTCCACGCAACGTACACACTTCCCCACCCAATACCTACCTACTCTTCCCGAATGGTCCACTCTCACACCTGGTCATTATTCACCATCCCATATTTGTTTTGCTTGTTTGCTTCCCTACTTTTCCGAATGCGGCTTTCATCCAGCAGCCAAGTGACTTATTTGTTACCCCCACTCCTTTCTCCCTCACTCCCTGGGCTCCTCCATGCATTCGCATTCTCTCACGTTCACCTTTATACTCGCTCACATTCGCACACAGCCCTAAATAAACTTACGGTCATCAGTCACCTATATACTTCATCACATTCACACTTCGCATTTCTTCACATTCACACCTTGCACTCCCTCGCATTCACAGTTTGCACTTCCTCACATTCTGAAAAATTGTCGTCCAAATGGGGGTCTCAATCGCAAGCGCTCAACAAGCGAGCTTCTTGAGATGATTTCTAAAAACGAAAATTACATTCTCCTCTTAATCCGTTCATTTACAGCAACCTACCCATTGCCCACTCACCCACAATGATCTACACAGCTTCACCTGCCCATCCAAATTTACTTTCATTTCCCTGATATTCACATTCACCTACAAACTCATATTCACCCAAACACTCACTCACACCCAGCAGCACATTCACATTCACTTATCTATCTACTCAATTTCAACAACTAACCACTCAAATTCACCTATCCACTCACTCAGTAATCACTTAGTCACCCTCTCACATTCACGTGACCACCATTCATGTTGAAGTACCACCCAATCGAATTCACATATCCAACAACTTACGTTCATTATCCACCCACTCACATTCACCCATCTACCCCCTCACGTTCACTTATCCACCCACTCACGTTTACTTATCCTCCTTTATTTACCTATCTACCCACTCACATTCACCTATACACCCACTCACATTCAACTCTCCACCCTCTCACATTTACCCATCCACCCACTCACATTCACTTATTCACCCACACACTCACATTCACCCACCCATCCACTCAAATTAACCCACCCACCCACTCACATTCACCCACCAACCCACTCACATTCACCCACCCACCCACTCAAATTCACCCGCCCACCCACTCACATTCACCCACCCACCCACTCTTTCACACCCACCTAGCCGTCCACTCACGTGCGAAGTGTATATTCTACTTAGAAGCGGCACATCTCCAATGATAAATAGACGAAAATTAATCCTGCGGGCAGCATTTATCGCGCGCACGCGAAAGTGAGGTGGATTTTCCAAAACACATCGGGGTGGGGGACCAGGGGGGACCAAGGGGGCCAAGGAAGAAAATAACTCCAAAAAGTTTATTTTCCAGCACTCCCATGTCTATTCGTCAACAGATCCTGAGAAAAAAAATTTTTTATTTGACCACGTCGAATTTCAATAAATTTAAGACATTATTGTAATTTCAAGCTGGTATTATCACTATTATCATAAATATTAACATTATTTCATCAGCGGTTTTTTTTAATATTATTTTTATGATCATTATTATTGTCAGCAATAATTATTATGCTTTCAGTAATTATAATCGCTCTGTCGTTATCGAGCCATAATATTTTTATATCTCCCCTACTCTTTCTCACGATGGCGATTCCTTCACACCCCCCACCATCACCCCTCCTCCTTATTACACAGGGGGGTCGTTATATTTGAAATCACAGCTATGGCCTCGGGGTCGCTTATGGGATGGCTCTATAATTGACGAATAACGAACGATACTGAGACGGACCCGGCAGGAGAACTTGAACCGACTTTCGTGCATACTAACAGGGAGAGAGGAAGAGGGAGTATGGAAGAGAGGAAGAGAGAGTATGAAAGAGAGGAAGAGAAACAAAGAGAGAAGAGAGAAGAGAGAGAGAGAGAAAGAGAGAGAGAGAAACGAGATATGCAATAGGGAAAGGTGAAGAGAAAAAAAGAAAGGGAAGATGGTCATGGGTGTAAGGGAAGACATTGAGAGGGGGAAAAAAGAAAAAAATAGATAGAGACATCGAGACAGAGATGTGAAGAGAAAGAGGGACAAGAGAAGGAAGATTTAGAGAGTGAAAAAAGAGGAGGTTGAGAAAAAATTGAATATATGGAGAGACATAGAAAGAGAAAGTAAGAGAGAGAGAGAGAGAGAGAGAGAGAGAGAGAGAGAGAGAGAGAGAGAGAGAGAGAGAGAGAGAGAGAGAGAGAGAGAGAGACGAAAGAAAAAGTTAAATAAAGAATAGTGGCAAATAAACAGCGTTAATCTCTTTAATTAAGTTTTCTTTTGTTTGTCGGCTTGTCTGTTTGTGTGCTCGTGTGAGTGTGCGTGCGTGTGCGTGCAGATCCGTGCGAAGCCAGGGAGAGGAAAATTCATGAATAAAGAATAAGACCGGCCAAATGAAAAGATTTACGAGAGAGCGGAGTAATATCCTTGGAAAACCATTTCCAAAGAAGACAAGAAGAAATAGTGCCTAGTAGTCCTACGCCCATTAAACCGCGGGGTAAACAGAGTGTGTTCCTGCGAGGAAGGGAGAGAGAGAAAAGCCTGAAAGAAGAGTGAAAAAAGGAGAGAGATTGAGAGAGAGAAAAGAGAGAGAGAGAGAGAGGGGGGAGAGAGATAGAGAGTGAAAGAGAGAGAGAAAGCAAGAGAGAGAGAGAAAGGGAGAGAGGGAGAGAGACAGGGAGCGAGAGTGAGAGAGGGGATGGTGAAGAACAGGAAGGAGTGTGGATGCGTGTCGAAAAGGAATATTGCCTTTTGAGCCCA
>OZ022239.1:2581395-2783895 GCA_963978895.1 Erpobdella octoculata
AAAGCCGAAAGATGGCGGATTCTAAGATGTTACAGGGTTGAGTTTTTCATCTATTTCAACGTCAAAAAAAAATTAAATGAAATAATTTTTATGAGTTTAATAGCACTGAAGTTATGAGAAGTCGTTTCGAGAAAAATCTCGTTTTCGGATTTTTATAAAATATTTTCTAAAAAAAACAGTTATTTTCACAACTCGGCTTCTTACTTACAGGTAATAATAGCACAAGAACTCCGATTTCATCGAAAAAACAGCCAGGCTGC
The DNA here is from genome assembly GCA_963978895.1 of Erpobdella octoculata. NCBI lineage: Eukaryota > Metazoa > Annelida > Clitellata > Hirudinida > Erpobdellidae > Erpobdella > Erpobdella octoculata. Next base: position 2,581,656 of record OZ022239.1, read on the forward strand.
AGCGCGACACCTTCGAAAAGGTCTCTGATGGGCAGTCCTCACTCCCAGCGAGGTCAGGACTACGACAGGCAACCTTTGCACTCCTCGCCGCTGGTCAAAGAAGAACGCAAACATCACCGCCAACATCATCATCATCATCATCACCAGCCGGAACAAATTGCAAGCGAAGACAAAAGAACAGGTGTAATTTTCAATCGATTTACAAAAACATTTTCATGGTAATCTTTCACATAAACGACATGCTGTGTGAAAGATTAATACATTCTCGGCTATAATTAGCTATAACCACTATGAAAAGTGATAATTAGGGTTAGAGTTAGTTAGGGTTATGGCCAGGATTACGGTTAGGGTTAGGATTAAGGTTGTAACAAAATAGGACTATTTTATTGGAAGATTCGGCCCGGGCCGTTGATGTGAAAGATAAGAATTTTCATTTTTAATTAAAAAATAATTGTTTACAAACTCACGCAGGTAAAAAAGATCGCAAAAAAGATCGCAAAAATTCGTCTGCAACTGCGACAGTAGTTGTTGATGTCGCAGAAGACAAGGGTTTCTATCAGTTTCACGAGAAGTTAGAGTCCAACATGGATGACTCGTTTTTCTGCGGTGGTCGGCCCCCGGTCGAGGGCATGGACTCACTGCCTGGGGAACAAATCGGCGACAAACTGTTCTTCAAAGGAGGCAATCAGAACGACGACGACGGCGGCGTCGGCGTCGGTCAAGAAAGTCTCCAGAAAATTGCGAAAAAAGATTACCAACCTCACGGACCTGCCACCTACGTTCCGCCGATCAAATCTCGTTTCGCCGAAATCAAAAACCTCTCGAAAACCGACTACGCGGACGACTTAGAAGACTTCGACGACAGTAAACTTCCTTCAGAATATTCTTCCATCTTCGACAAAAACCAAGACAAACACAACAACAGCGACCACGACCTTGACACATCGCCTTCGGTCTCCGACTTTCCTGACGACGACTTCGAGTACGACGACTACGTCGATCAACTGCCCGGATCGTACTTCAACATGGACCCGAATGCTTACACCCTGACCTGGTCCAGAAAGGTCCATCAGCAGCAGCCCTGGTACGGTACCGAGGTCTGCGGCAGAAGGAACAGCAGCAGGAATGGTGACGAGCTTCTCGAAGACTCGATCTGATGAGAACAAACAGTTTGCAAACCGAATAGTATTTCTGATTCAATGAATGAGGGCTTTAAATCCAAGTTATATATGTCAATTTTAAAACGAGAGTTCCAATTTGATATGTATATTTTTTTCGAAATAAAATCAGACACTTATAAACTTATGCATATACACATATAATCACATACATACATGCATACATACACACGCATATTTATATGCGGGCTTAGTCCGTCATCGAGTGACGTATTTGAAGCAATATTATATCAATCTTATTTTGACGTAAATTCAAAAATTGCACGTGATCAATTGCTTACAACGGGTAATTTTTTTTTTCTGTTTTCACTTGCGTCAACAATCGAGTTGCTTTTTGTTGAGTTTTAAGAACGTTGCAGCAACTTCGCGTAATTCATCTCAATTGAGAAAAGATTAATTTGCACACGTTTCTACTTTTGAACCAACTGCTCTACAACTACAGCAACCCACCCCCCCTACAATGTTCACCGACCACCCACCACTGGAACAATTCCTCCTCTTGATTCAGTTCCGTTCAAAAATATAGAACAAATAAATAGGGTATCGCTACACCCAATACACGATGTCTCTTTTTATTTAAAACTTTCAAATGTAAGTAACTCTTAGATTAATTTGCCGACATTTCTACTTTTGAACCAACTGCTATACAACTACAACAACCCACCCACCCCCCTACAATGTTCACCCCACTGAAATGCTTCCCCTCTCGATTGAGTCCCGTTCAAAAATATAACAAGTATATAAGGTATTACTACACCTAATACGTGGTGTGTCTTTTTTATTTAAAACTTTCAAATGTAACTCTTTTTTTTCTTATAAAAAATGCCTGAAAACAATTTCAGTGCTTTGAAAGCGCATCAATTCCTCGTCAATAATAGATTCATTTAAGTATATATATACAACAAAACAAATAAGAACTGATACATCTCTTCATACATACATACAAACACACAGACATTCAAACATACATATACACATAGTTACAAACGCACACAAAAGCATTTCCACGCAGATGTCTGTAAAAGTCATCAAATAATGGGAACTATTTTTTCTCCCAGTAGCAGCAATGCTGTCATAAATACACATATAAATATATGAAGAAAACTATGCAGACATGACATTTAAATTTGCCAAGTCGAATGTCTGATTGCAAAGTAACTGGACATCCATTAATTGATTAGTCTTTAATAATAATGATGATAATTATTATTATAATCAGTAACAACAAATATTGCTGCAAATAAAGAAGTTTATCAACAACCAAAGAAGGCGTGTTTAATATGCAAAATGGTCTTTAATGAAAGTGAAACAACAACATACAAAAACACAAAATATTATATATATATAAATTTAATTAATTAAAGATATTTACATCTATTAAATTCAAAACGACAGCACTGTATATAACTAATAATAATCATCATCATCATCATCATCTTCTCCACGGTCTCACTCCCTCATCATCGTCTTCCTCATCCTCCTCTTCAAATCCGAGCAGTACATCTTCGTCGACTTCTTCACCCTGTTGTCGTTTGAGATAAAGAGAAGAAAAAATCGTGATTTAGTCGAAAATAATTTTCAGAATTTAAATTGCATTAAATGTACGAAAGCGACCGAGCAATTTTTCGTCATTTACCTTACTTTTAAGAGAGCTGGAGAAGTTTAAAAAAAAAAGATGTGGTTTCATAAATGAACAACTCTCGATTTGTAAACTGTATTTTTTATATTGTATTTATATGTATTATTCACATATTATTAAGAAAACATTTTACACGTATCTTTATTTCCTGATTTATAAATCCACAAACTTTTTTTTTATGGCCTTCCAAGCATGCCAGGATGCACGCATTTCATTACAGTATAAGCATATCTTGCAACATTACAGTTCAAAAATATTAACTCGACTTAAATGCAGCATCTCATTGAACCCCCCCAAACATGCGTTTCAATAAATCGCTTTTAAAACCGTGCCATCGAAAGCTGTGATAAAAAAAAATACGGACAAGTGAAACTCACCACAAGTCCCCATCTTCGATATTCATTCAACTCATCTTCATTGTAACTGTTCTCGCCACCAGCAGCTGCACCATTATCTTCTTCTTCTTCTTCATAATCATCGTCATCACCGTCTTCATCATCATCATTATCATCTTTCGCTTCCATCAACGAGTCATCAACCAGCTTTCCGTATTCTCCGGCTTCGACCGACGTCCCCTCGTCATCGGCGCTCGCCTCCACGGAATATTTCGCCTTCAGATCGACGGAGCTGCTGACTGCCTGAACTTCGACATGAGTGGAAGAAGCAGACGATAGGAAGGAGGAAGAAGACGAAGGAGTAGACTGCAACTTTTCCAGGCTCGGAGGAGCGGGGACAAGGGCGGCCTGGACGTCCGACTTCTGCGTTTGGTTCTGCTGGATCTCGGACTTGTGCCACGTGAGTTTCAGTTTCATGTCTTTGTAGCGGATTCCCTCTCTCATTGCCTGGAATTGAAAAATAAAAAGGTAAGAAGATGGAACAACACACAGTTGTGGAAAATCCCACGATAACAACAGAAATGCAGAAAATCTTAACTAGGAATACTAATAACACAATCGTGGAAAACCCCAGCCAGGATTACTAACAGCACAATTGTGGTAATTCCCAGCAACGATTACAATTACTAACTACGGTTGTGGGAAATACATAATTAATAATAAAAATGACCTTTAACTTATAAAGATCTTATTAAAGACGCCAATCTACATTTACAACACAGATCACGTAGAAATATTTGAAAAAAAAACCTTTTCGGCATCGCTTCGATACTTGTAAGTGACGAGATAAAATGGAGACTTCTCATCGAACATGGATTTCTCTATCTGGCCGAAGTTCTGGAACGAATTAATTAATCAATTAATTAATATTCAAGCGATTGGAACAAGAAAATATGCACCAAGTGAACAGCCCTGGAAAAACTAATTACAACTTAACAAGCACTCGCAATCGCTAACTAGTACAACCAATTAAAAACACGAGTACTCATTCGTCACACCTCTACAAGCACTCGTAATCTCCAACTACAACAACCAATCAAAAACATGCGTGTACTGATCACATCTTTACAACTACGACCAATCAAAAGCTGGAAAAAAACCTTCATGTGATTGAGAATCATTCCTTTGTCTTCATTGGAAGGAAATCCAGTCACCAGAATTTGTCTGTTGAATTGAAGAATATTGTTTTTAAACTTTTTGATTATTTTAAAGTGAATATTAATATCAACGAATGCCGATACATGACAGAGCAATCCAATGCTAATAAGCAAACACATACGCAAGACAAAACTTAAAAGCTAGCAAAACAGCAAACTTAATTAATACTTCTTAAAACAGAAGCTCATTAAAACAGATATCGACAACACTGTAAAAATGAGTCAACGCGTGAAATCAAAAACCAACCTAGGCCTCCTGTCTACAGATCGGACAACTTTGGCATAGACCCGACCCCCGCGACCGGACTGATTGAAGCTCTGATAGCTGGAGTAGGCGGAAGATGCAGACGGCGCCCCTTGTTGAGTCGATGAGTACGACTCGCCTTGTTTATCCATCGTGTTCAGCTGTTTGTTAAAGTAAATGGAAACAATTTAGATTTTTAACAGATGAATTATATCAACAAACAATAAACAATCATCTTACAGCAACTTCTACAACACATCTATACAAACAATCATCTTAAAACAACCATGACATCAAATATATACAAGCATCTTACAACAACGTTTCCCTTATAATAAACATTCAACAAGCTTTGTACCTCAAGCAAGTAATGAATATTCATCGACTTACGAATTCCAAGTAACTATTAATAGCAAAATTAAGTGAACAAAAAACTAAAATTAAGTTACAAAAAAAAGTGTGTTAACCTCTTTCTTCAAATCGAAGATCTTCTTCTTGAGAACGTTCGCCTCGATGGCATCCTGACTACTGTTGTTCATAAGGTCCAACTCCTTATCCAGTATCTCTTTCTGTTTAAACGCCAATCAGACTTAGAGGATCGTTGAATAACTTTTTTCAATAATTTTTCTCAATTCATTTTAAAATTCACTTAACAATCATCATTAAACAGGTTTTTTTTAATTTTAAAATTTATCAAATTTCATCATCTCGAGGAGCGAGTCTATATTAAGTTTCAACCCGATTTGTCGACACGACATTAGTTAATTTCCAAGATTTTTCAGCAAACAAGCAAGCAAGACCGGAGGTGAATTTAATATAAGTAATTTAAAAATCGGTCATATCATTTTATTTATTATTCGCCTGCAAATCAATTTTATGTATACTCTATACAAACAGTGGACATACGGCGCATTAAAAATTGTAATATTATTATTATTCTCATATACCATTTGAAAGAAAGTAAACAAACAGTCAACAACAAACAGTCAACCAACCAACCTGAACCGCAGTCTTATTGCTACTAGGAGAGGTCGACGTCGGAGTCGGCATAGCGGAACACTGAGTAGTGACGGAGGTCGTGGTCGACGTGGCGACGGACGAGGAATTGGTGCGAACGTACTTGAAGGAGCGACTGAACCTGTTCTTCGGGTTGAAGGTCAACTTTCTCGAGGCGTCGACGGTGGCTGCGGCCGGGGGAGAGACCGGCGTGGCGGTCGTGAAGAGTTTCTTGGTCTCCTCGTGCAGCTGCTGGATTTTGGCGGCATTCTTTTTGATTTCCTGTCGAGAACGGAAGCAGATGGTTCGAATTAAAACTTCGTAAAACAACTTATCGATATAAAATTCAGAAAGAAAGAAGAAAAAAAGTTATCAATTTATTGTTATGTTATCACTATCCCCATCATCATCACCACCATTATCATCATCATCACCACTGCTATTATCATCACCACCGTCACTATTATCATAACCACCGTCACCATCATCATCACCACCATTATCATCATCATCATCAAACCAACCTCAGATATCTTGACCTTTTCATCGGACGTTTTGGCTTTCTCCATGAGATCGAGAAGTTTCTAAAAGTCATAAAATAAAAAAAAGAAAGTCCTAAATAAATTATCGTAAAAATTAATTCAAAAAATTTTATGCAATTTCATAAAATTCAGTAAATGAATTATCATAAAAACTGATTAATTTTTATGCTATTTCTAGAATCCAATAGAAATCGCAGGCTACCTTTTGAGCTTCCACAAGCTTGTCTAAAAGATTTTTCTTCATTTGCATCAGCTCTTGGCTCTTCTTCAACATCTCGGTCTAGAAATTCGTTAAAAAGAAACGCGTTAAAAATAACTAATTCAAATTTTACAGAATTTTATCGTCAAAAAAATATTTCTCAGCTTTCATGGGAGCTGCTGACGTTCTCAACAGGCGCGTCACTGACATAGCAGCTTTGTACAACTAACGTGTACAGTGCAGTACAACTAACGTGTACACTTCAGGTTACATATGTGAGCACAAAGCGATAACCTCGTCTCGATGAAACAATAAAAGGCAAATCTTCATAATCAAGATCCACCATCATCAAAACTCACGATCATAGATGTAACATCAGCATTACACATACAATCCACAAACTAGAACTCCGTCACCAACATTTTTCAGTGACTCCCTAGACGGTTTCCTCTGCAGCCTGAGAGCACTACGAGGTGGCAGGACCGGTTTTTCCGCAACCTCGCCCCCGTGAACAGCGGATGGAACCGCGGCTCGCTCACCCGTCGACTGTGACTGGTGTTCCTGCGGAACGGCGGTCGTCTTAGAGACCGAAGTCTGCGAGGTAGACGGAGATGCTGCAGACTGCAAAAGAGCATGCAGTACATGTACCACAATGCCAATTACTCACTTTTGCGTAAATTGCTGCAATCGAAAAGAGCGTGACCTTTAAATCGGCCCGGTTCATCTACGATGATTTCCGCATGACATTTAATTTACTAACGAGTTCCAAAACTCGATCTACGTGTCATAATCTAAACCTAACTTAAGTGTCCTAATTTAAACTTTAATTTCTTAGACTATGGCAAGTTAATAACACATTATAACTAATATTATTTAAGTGGGCAAATCATCATTGAGACAAACCAACTACCTCAGAGGAAGTAGTGCTGATAGTAGTTGAAGGAGTGGTAGTTCCAGCAGAAGAAGGTTTTTCTGCCTCCAGTTTCTTGGCTTCCTGGATGCGCTTCAGTTTGTTATTCAACTGCAACTGGTGCCTCTGAGGGAAGACGATCGGCTTGTGCTTCTGCCTCGTCTCCCGCTCCTGGGGTTTCGTGTCGGTATTATTCTGCGATGCAAATCGATTATTCGTTAACAAATAAACATACAATCGATTTTTCGTCAACAATTGATAACAAATAAACATAAGAAATATCTTGAAATAAAATTAGCGTAAAAATAATAAATTCGATTTAATCGATGTCGAACCTGCCCAGAAGAGTTGGCAGCCTGCTGTTGAAGCTGAGCTGTCTTGTCAGGGTTGTGCCAGAAGATCTTGATGAATCGATTGTTCAGGAAGGGCTCCTTCGAGCGATACGCCGCCAGGGCCTGGGCGGCACTCGCGTACGAGACCAGTGCTGCACAGGGGTCGTTGTCCCAGTTGACCTGTAAGAGAAGAATTCAAGGTTGTTAAGTGCATAAGATTAACAAAAAAATTTCAATTGTAATCTTTCAATACTAATTATAAACTATGATTTTTGCATTTTTAATAACTAAGTTTAATCAGAATTAAAAAGAAAACAACTAAATCTTATGTGTCATTTGCAAGCCTAAACATTGAAGACTCAAACACTGAAACTTCGCTAGAAAACACCCTAAGATTTAATACAAGATTTAATAAGCTATCACAAGCCTTATGAGACAATACTAAAACTTTAATAAACAATGATTATTATTTAATATTATTATTATTAAACAGTTGATATAATACCTGCAAGTTGATGATGATTCCATATTTGGAAAAGTGATCATTTATGTTGGCGATCGTGTTATCTTCTCGCGGTATTTTCCTCAACTCGAGCGTCGTATTGGTCGCCTGTTGACTCCTGTTTGATATTCCTGAGAAAAAAAAATTAAATAAATTGTTACATCTCTAATAACAAGTCACATGACATGCAACAACAGTCTCTCAAAAGAGATTAAATATCGCTCTACCTGGATGTTCTAGTGCAGTCTTCTTGACATACGTCGACGGGGGAGGCATGAGTTTAGCGTCGTCGGAAGTTGAGACGACAGACACCGGCACGCAGAGCGGTCCGGTCATCATCTGCTGCTCCAGACCGGCAACGTGGGCAGATCTGAAAAGAACGGAGCAAATAAAAATGTTATTCCAACATAAGTGTAACTCCTTTGTATTATTGTCTTTAAAAAAAAAACTTATGCTATATAAATAACAACACTTTACTCATTTAAATAAAATACATATTCATAAGCAGACTAATAAAATTACCTTTTCCTTGCCATGAGAACAGAAGACGGCGTAGGAGTATACGGGGGCACTTTTCCGGATGCATCGTCGACTTCGTAATTCTCTCCGTTGCCACTTTCTGGCTCCTCCACCCTGTTCGACGTCAAACCATCTCCTTTCTGCTGGCCTGCTCAAAATAATAACCATAAATATAAGTTATTTCTTTAAAACATTCATGAAATATTGAACCGAGATGTCGTTATACGAAAAAGCAAGCGCTCGAAAAAAAAATTAAAAACGCAAACACACCTTCCTCGATGCTGACGTGCACCAGATTGGAAACCTGCCTTACAGATGGAACGGCACCCTCTAACTCTCCTTCGCCTTCTTTCCAGACTCCTTTCGTATTGGCAGATTGTCCTTGCAGAGGCGGAGGTGGCACACTGAAGCGGGAAGGTTTCGAAGAATACGATTCCGGCATGTAGGGCTCGACGGCTAACGATAAACAATTTGAAATACAAGTTAAGCACAAAATGGTTTCTAAAATAACAATGCCTTTAGATTTAAATAATAAGCCACACACGGAGGTAGTGGTTCGCCTCCTGGGGACAAGGAGGCACTAAATGGCCCCTTCCTTAAAAAGTTGATGATAGGGGGCAAACACTAGCAAAATGTTTTTCCAAAATAAATGAGATAATCAGAGGGTTAAAACTGCATCAACTTTCAATCCATATCATCCACTTTTTGCACTTATTAATAGGTGCTAAGGGACATCTGCCCCTCCCCCCTCTTGCTATGCCTCTGCTTGGAAGCATTAACAAACACAAATAACAAATAAGCTAAGGTTACAAGGTCATTCTACATAATCATCGGAATTTAACCAAAAAAAAAATCGTAACATACGAGGAGGCCTTGTACCACTACGATACACGTCTTGCTGCTGTTGAAGATCTCCTGGTGAAACAGTCATGTACTGGTAAACTACAAAAAATATCATGGTAGATTTATTATTCAAAATGTAATAATTAATTATATTTATTAAATTATTTAATAATTAACTATCATATTTTAACTCATATAATGTGCACCTGGGTGTGCCTGGAAAGGTTTAAAAAAAAAAGAATCTGGTTCTATGAATCAGGAAATGCAGATAGGTTAAATGTATTTCCTCTACATTATTACAAATATCTGTAAACTATCCTCATTTCCTGATAAAAAACGAATTCCTTTTTTATAACCTGCCCAGGCAAATCTGGATGCCTGTTACATGAGTAAAAATACGATAGATATTATCCTAAGTGTGGTTGTCTCTCAGTATATATATAAAGCTAAAAGATAACATAACTAACTCGGCGGAGGGGGTCTGTGCGGATGCGAAAGCGGATAAGGTACCATGGGTCTCATGGGCCCCTGTGGCAGCATCATCGGGTTTCCGGGTTGCTGGAGAAAATGAGGTGGGAGCCTGTGAGGCGGTGGGTACGGCAAAGAGGGAGGCGGCAGAGACATGTTGGGTATCACTCTCGACGGATGATTAAGTAGGTGAGAAACTGGCGGACCCTGCTGAGACATGTATGCAGGAGATGGTACTCCGTCTGTGATGAAGAAGATAAATAACAATTTATTAGTTTGATCATTCATCTTTGTTATTAGACATTCAAACACGTATTTTAATTGATAAAAAATTAAAAAACAAATTATATGAATTAATAAGTAGATAGTTTACGCATTTAATATTGCTGTCTGCTTTCAAAATTTCACTAGTCAAAAATTCAATTTTGGTAACAACACTTATATTTTACAATTCACAGTTTACACTTGTGAAAATTTAGACAACAACAACAACAACAGCAACCGATCGACACACTTCAACACGCTTGATTACCAAACAAGTGACGAAACTAACGTGTGTATTCAAGCGATGTAGGTGTATTCTGCAGGACAAAATCACGATTGGAAATGGGAACCGGGTTCTCCCCGTGGTCAAAAGCGCAATTTTCACCGAGCTCACAAAAGCCTTGCTCTGAATAGGCAAATTTGAACAAAAAATATTTCTCATAAAGTAATAATTATTTCATAATGACAATTAAAAGAATAACAATAGAGGAGAATTCAAATGTAATTATTACGTCATCAGCGACTGCGTATGTACGTGCATGCAACCAGAAGTTATCAATCCGTTATTACCATTGCTCCGATAAGTTGAAATCAAGCAAACCACGACAAATAGGCGATGTCACAATAAATGAATCGTGACACTATGAAACAGGGTGACAACGACCGGATTGAAATGAAATAGCACAGACGATTAAAAATTATAATTTGTACTTATTATTACACAGTCGGAGAAAACTGCCTCTATTGAAAAGTTTTTGTACTGACCGTAGTACTTCCTGCACTTTTGTCTTCTTTCGCCATCCTTCCTCGTAGTGCAGGGACTTCTTTTCTTCTTTGCAACTAAGAAATAATAATCAAGAAAAATATACTAATGAGCATTGAATATAAACAAAGGTTAGAAATTCACAAAAAAAACTATAATTCAACCAAAATTCAGTCAAAATAAAATGCTGACCTTTGACCGGCCCCTCGGGCGACTGCGACCTTGAACTTCCACCAGAAGAGTGATTTGAACCTCTTTCGATTGACTTCCTGTCGCTCGGATCAACGGACTTTGATGGCGACCTGGTGTACCACCTTTTTCCCAGTCTTAAGGGCGGAGAAAACACATCTCTGCTGAATAACAATAACATTGTAATTAAATTAAATACAATTCAAAGTTTCAATAAATTGAGTTTTTAATAAATTAAAATTTTGAAAATAAATTGAATAATTTAAAAGTTTGAACGATTTAAAAGTTTGAATAAATACAAAATGTGAATAAATACAAAATGTAAATAAATTAAAATTGTGAATAAATTAAAGTGTGAATAAATTATACAGTGAATCACTAAAGATAACAACCTGTGACTCCTGGAGTTTTCATCGGGTTTGTTACGCATCTGCAAAACGTAAAAACAGCATTGCATTAAAAAAAAAACTCAATAAAATTTCAAGTCCCGATTATAATGCAAAGAACTTATCGTGCCTTTGTAATTTATTCTAGATTCAAATATTTTGTTTTATCGATAATTCAATAACCTTAATTTCTTACAACCAGCTTATTACAAGCATTTATTTATTTTCAATATTGAGAGTCAGATGTTAATAGAGTAGCTAATTAAAAAAAATTTTAAAAAAGTGTACTACAAATATTATTCATGAAAAATATACAATGTATAACTAAAAATAAATTTTCGTTTTCAATAGCTTACCCTTTCCGGGTAGTGAATCTTTTTTCTTTTCTCTCTCGAAAGTTCACGCCTGGTGCGAGACCCCGGTGACTTTGAAGATCGCCTGTGGACGGACCTCTCCGCACCCTCCACATGCTTTTCTGATCTTCTGGACCGACCCGACCCCTGGTTGAACTCTCTCGGCCTGATCTGCTCTTGGTCTTTTTTCGGTAGTGATTTATAAGATGTCAAGTGAACGGACTGCGCATGATCGTTGCCAGTCGAAATGAGCTGCTTGTCTGACGCTTTATCAGCGTCAGCCTTGTAAGCCTTTCTCCTCAGAGCATCAAAGAGCAAATTTACAAAACTCTCGGTACCTGTGGATAAAAATTATAAGGTGGAGATATAGCAGTCGACAAGTAACGATTTCATACTACAACATCTCTATGAAATCTGATTCAGACGGATTTCAAATTTTAAAAGCTTTATGACTATTTCAGTCACCTTGAAGTCCATTAATGAAATTAGGCCATCTTACAAATAGTCAATCATTTATGTCATTTACCCTAATAGATCGAAAACAAAAGTTTTAGCAGAAAATTTTATTGGCAAAACACAAACAACAATTTTCTGTTGCAAAGAGGATTTATGTAGCTTGAAGCCTAAATTTCTGTTAGCAAAAAAATAAACTTTGAAGCAGACTTGAATCAGAACTAAGCTAAAAATTTTAAGTTGTTGCAATGTCCAATGGATTTCAAACGCAAAAATCAATGATAAATAAAAACCACTTACGATCTTGAAGAAAAACTTTCAAATCCCTGTTGCATACGTCAATCAAATCACTTTCAGATTTGTCCTTCTTGATCAGAGCCAGTACATAATTGGCCAGCGTGTCTGGGTCAGCATCACAACTGAATGTATTTAAAGAAAAAAACTTGGGTAATAAACTGAATTTTTAAGTATAATAATGAACATAGAGAAATTTCTATCATAAATTTACTAATTAATTAACCATACAAAACTATTAATAAGTGGGCACAATACCCAAAATTAAAAAAAAAATCAACAGAAAATAATTATTTCTTTCAAAAAAAGTATATAGGAAACATATTGCAGAATTCTGAAAAGATTTCATTTATTGCTACATAAAACACGTGAAAATAACAGACTTAAAAAATAAAACCTCAATCAATCATCAATTCTGAAAACTAAAATATGTTTTCATAGGCGTACTACGATGTCGAGGTTATTTTACCTGACATGCGGTACTTTTTGGGGTATGTAAAATTATAATATTAAAATATGACTTCAACTTATTAAGACTTGAGCTACAAATCATTGCCACGCTTCGCTAAGCCAGGCAACAGAAACGCTTCTGTAAGCATGTTATAATTAATAAACATAAAAGGGAAAGTGCTTTTATGTGAATGAAAACGTCACTAACATGGGATTCAATGTTTTGACTAGCCAAACTTTTAAAGCATCCTTGTCATCAGGTAACATTTTTAAAACTAAGCGTATTTTGTTTATCGCGTTAACAAATTCACAAATACGCCGACATGGACTAAATATGGCCGGGCTGCTAAAAAAACATAAATAAATGTTCGTTACCTCATAGTTTAACATCTTTTGTACAATGATATAAAATTAAATTTTTTTGACGAAGCTCTACAACTTATTTAGTAACTACCGAGTAATATAATCAATATTCTCTAATTATTCAATCACGTATTTCGCAGATAGTTTTTTGCATTTGGAGTTTTAAATCACGACTGATCACGACAGTTATGAATAAATAATAAATATCTTATAGACTGAAATAAATTATCTATACCAATATATAAAAAAAACTTTCTGTCTGCCTGTCTGTCTGCTTGGGGGACATGCTTTAATTATGTCAACAAAATGGGGGAGAGAGGGGGTTTGAAGAAGTTTGACAGTTGTTAACATGGGGGAGTTCAAGATAAATTGACGTCAACAATGTATTTTCAAAAGAGTTAATAAATCAAAAAATAGGAAAGTAATAAATGCTTTGTATGTCAATAGAATCTACCTATACCCATAAAAACATTCAAAATTTGTTTGTAGAACTTTTAATATCTACGTATACCATTCTATTTTTAGCATAAAAACCAGCCGTATAAAATATTGTTAGTTTTTTTTGGGGGTGGGGATAAAATTTGTTTGACATAATTTTTTTAGGGGGTGACTGAAAGTTTGACAGTTGTTGACAAGGGGGGGTAACAAATTGTTTTCAAGGTGTTTGTGTTGGTTTTTCGTGATTGTCTGGGGTCACTGGCTTTTCTGCCTTCTAGAGCTCAGAGGTCATTTGAACTCTATTTACTATAGGTACCTGTGTTTTCTTTACTTAGTCATTGAGGTCTAGAGTCCTAGAGATCAACGTCACCACAATTTTTTCTTCCGGCCTAATGAACGCCTGTTCAGAAACACTAGCAAAACAAAATTAAATTCTAATTTTCAATCAATCAAACACACTTGTCAATGATTTTTATAACTAAGTCAAAGGCGTTCCACAAGAAATTCACTTTTAAAAAATGTTTCTAAACCACCAAACCATTTATATTATAAGTCTATGCACCAAACATACAAAAAACAACAAATTGCAACATATAAAATTAGAAAGCAAAAATAACTCTAAACATAATTTACCAACAATCCCATTAAAAAGAACTTCTTGCAAAAAATTAATAGTTCACTAAAAAGAAGAAACTATTAATTTGTGTAAAAGATTCAAAATGATTTCTGTAAGAAAGTACAACAAACAAAGAAAAAACATTTTTATCATAAAAAGCATCAATGATAATTACAAACATTCCAAATTAAATACTTTGAATACAGAAATTGCAACAAATCAAACATTAAGTCAAATTAAGGCACAGCAAAAACACAGAATGAAAAAAACAACAAAATACTCAGGTCAATACAGTGAAGAAAACTTAAATAAAACCTTTAGATTAAGATACTACTAAGTCTAAGGACTTAGTAAAAAAATCAAACCAGCAATAATTCTAACAAAAATAATGCAAGCCTAAAGACAGAGAAAACTACAATCGACTAATCATTCATTCACAAACCAAATCAGAAATCACTCTAACAAAAACACATCAATCCCAGAGACTAAACAACAATCATGGATACACAGGTTGACAACATTTACTGATGCTGGCAATGAACTGCTAACTGCAACACAGGACGATCAGACGTCAGGCACTAAATCAGACTTTATAGTCTATAGTTCTATACTCTTAGCCTTAGAAATGGGTTATATATGGAGATTGGAGACAATTTCAATTTTGAAATTGGTAGCTGAATTAACACTGTTGAAAATGATGACAGAAGATTGAAATAACGCAGGCAAGCAATGGATGACAATGGCTGTTGATAACATGATACAAGCACTGATACTAATGACGATGAACCATGAGACGAGGGCCAATAGAAAATCCAAAGCTCCGCCATCCGATTCTAGCAGACACCGAAGAGACAGGAGATTTTGAAGAGAGAGCTGAGATCGTTAAAACTACTCAAAAACACATAAAAACATTCATAAGTCTTAAGTTTTATTTAAAAAAAACTTTCAACTACATAATGAACAGTAACTTTTAAATTAGAAAAATTTATCAGAGTGGCATAAACAGCCGCCATCATGGCTGCCGCTTAACCAAAGCATAAGTTAGCATATTTAATAAGAACACAATTTTTTTTAATTGTGACATAATTTATTAATAAAATAAAATAAAATTTAATTTCTAAAGCGTTTTTACCAAGCGTTACAAGCTCTCAGTCTCAAACATTGTTTTTAATGACATTTTTAGGAAAACCGTAATTGGTTTGTCGACAGATGTCGCTATCGATAAAACTTTATATTAGGATTTATTAACTCCAGCGACAAAATTAAAAAAAAACCGTTATATAAATATACATCCGGGAAACAATTTGAATAACTTTATTTCATTTATCAGTACTGTTTCTAGAATTGGTTAGCGACACCTATAGCTCATCTGCACGATTTTTTATAAATGTTTTAATCTTCTGCAAAACGTCAAACGAGGTTCAAGACAGAAAAACCTCGGGCCAAGGACCTTGGAACACAAGAGTTCGGCACTGACTTAACTAGGTGGCTCAGTTAGGAGAGCAATTTACTAGTAAGTCGTGCAAAGGCGAACTTCTACTTTACCCTTCGAAATATGAAGGGTAATATAACTAATAATATTTTTTACATCGTAAGAATACATTAAAAAAACGTTTTCCTGCGCCCTGAAAAGTATATAAAATAATATTCTCATGAGCTTGGCAGAATTTTTGAATAAATTGGTCACATTATGGTGATATACTTTATAACAGTTTCTAATTCAAATATATTAGCGCATTATTTTTTATAAATGTCGGTTTTAAAAAGTTTTTTGATGTTGTATATCTCTTTATTTTTTTTTTAAATGTTTGTTTTACAAAAGTTTTGATGTTGCATATGCGCCCAACGTTTTTTTGTATATGAATTAGAAACTGTATAAAAAAAGTTGTACAATATCAGTCCTAAAGATCCAAAACACTAAACGTAAGTTCTACATGGAGAATTTAAAATATGCTAACAATGACAATTGTCACGCCCGTTGGCGTATTTACAATCCCTGTATGAGCACAGGACGGACCCAATAATTATTCATGTTTACGCTTTTTCTTGCGCTGTGATTGGCTGAAAACATTGACGGGATTTTTGATATTTATTAGAAGTTTACTTTCAATGTTGTTCAATTAAAAATATAATTTTTTTAAAAAAGTTTAGAAAAAATATTCTAAAATAAATTATCTTAAAATGTTTTAGTACATACATTCATAACTAGATCCAATTGCTAAGTACATCTAAGTTCTAGGTTAGCTGAGTTGGTAGAGTGTTAGCCTTGAATGTGAGAGCATCACGGTTCGATTCCCACTCACTGCCTTACAATTGCTTTCAAAATAATTTTGTCAGATCTCGATGGAACCCGTTGAATTCTAAATTTGCATCAACTCTTTTTCAATTCATACACGAGTCATTCAACAGATTTTTTCCTGCAACTCGTGAAGTTAATAGCGCTGTTAAATCCCACTAAAATTAACAAGAAAACAAATTCATGCTTTGGCTAAGAACAACCAAAGTTGAGATATAACAATACACTAATATCACGTTGTTGATGCAAATTCATTATTTATTATTGACTGGTTTTTTTAGTTAAATTGGTTTCAAAGTTAGAGTATATAATTTTATTTCATGAAAGTTATCCAGAAAAACATTGCTACAAGTAAAAGCATAAAATGCAAAATTGTTATTTTACAAGTAAAGTTTAAAAAAACAAAATGTTATGTTACAATTAACGCAATTTAATTATTTAAATTAGTCCACTACTGTGCGATCTAGCATGTGGCACATTCGCGTCAATGTTTTCAGCCAATCACAGTGCAAGAAAAAGCATAAACATGAATAATTATCGGTCCGTCCTGTGCTCATACAGGGATTGTAAATACGCCGCCCGTTGACCAAACAATAAGTGGACCAGGTTCTAATTTAATTGTTCTCCCAGAGAATACACGCACATGTATAATGGAAAAACACTTTATTTATCTCTTCTGTCAATAACACAATCGAGAAACAGCAAATCAGCTTACAGACCACACTACAATAAGTATTTCATCATCCAAAGAACAAAAAGACCTCTATACATTATAAATAGAACTTGGCCTCTTTCTTGGGCTATATATATAGATAGATACAGACGTTAATCAAACCACCCTTCTTGTGCTGCAACATTTGAATCACCGTTCACGTGAGGCATTACAGGTTGGTTATATTTCTTTGTTTTACTAATTATTTACCAGTGTATTAGTTCATATTTGGTTTTATTAGATTTGATTGAGTGACAAATTGGAAAGTGGTAATGAAATTTAGTAAATCCTGTTCAACTAAAGTAACATCCTTAAGTGGTCGATAGATGAGTACCAACTTCGGTTGGGGGTTAAAGTTCTTCGTGCACTTGTGGAGCTATCGAGTAGCATGCGGGGCTGCCAGCGTCGCCGTAAAACACTGCATACGCCGTTAGACTTAACTACAAGTTGCCAACATTGTAAAGCGCCCTTAAAGCGGCTTCTGCTAATACGCGCTATAAAAATTGTCGTATACAAAAAATAATAAACTAGTGTTACTTACAAAAAGTTAAATAAGCCAGCAGTTTTTTTTGTTAACAAAGGTACTTGCTTCCAAGTCTAAAACATTACTTGTTAATTTTTAATTTACGTAATTTCATTCTAAATTGTCATGATTTCAATTTGCAGATTCTTATTATCTACAACGGAAGACTAGTGAAGAGTCACATTTGGTACCAACTCTATCAGTTAAAGAGTATTTCTTTTCTAGATTCTAGAATGGCAGGTTAGAATACATTATCTTTGAATAATTATTTTTAGTGTTGGAGAATAACGCGTTACAGGTAACGCGTTACTGTAATAGTATTGCTTTTTTCTGTAACTTTTAATAGTAACGAAGGTGTGTAATAAAAGTTATTACGCAATTGTATAGTATCAGTCCTAGATCCAAAAAGTTTTCCCTAAGCAAAAAAACCGTCATTTTTGAATTACTACTTCTAGTAGTAATATATTACTGTTACTGGTGAGTTTTCAATAAAATGTTGAATATTTTGTGACATGACGTGATATAATAGTATTACATTTTTTAGTAACTTGTAATGATAATATATTACACGTTTTGAAAAGTAACTTATATTACATTTTTGAGTCAAGTAACTGTAATAGTAATATATTACTTTTTAGAGCAATGCTTATTTTTTATGTCTTTTTTTAGCGTGCTTTTTATTTTAAGATGTTTGGTTCTTTTAATGCAGAGGTTTTTCAAGGTCTCAATGTCAAAAAAGTCAATGAAGGAAAGACTAAAGTCATTTACGATTTGCTGGATGAACCATCAAACGTTCTCATATTTTCAAAAGATCGCATCACAGCTGGTGATAATGTAAGAAGTAATGAAATAGAAGGAAAAGCTGCAATTTCAACTTCAACAAACACTGGAGTATTCTCTATTCTCAAGGAAGCTGGTATATTTTAATATTTTTTTCTGTTTTGCTCTAATTAAAGGTGGCAAAGCTGTCATTAGAGTTACCGTTTTCATTTACAAAATGTATTCGTTTCATCTAAGGAATGAAAACTCTCTTAATGTATTCGTTTCATCTAAGGAATGAAAACTCACTTTGTGAGATCTCACGACGAAAGAAGTTTCGTTGCTCGCAAATGTGAGATGATTCCAATCGAGTTTGTGACTCGGAGAGTGGCAACTGGTTCATTTCTTAAGAGAAATCCCGGAGTTCCTGAAGGTTTCAAGTTTTATCCTCTTAAGATGGAGTTTTTCTTCAAGGTTGACTTCTTCGGTTTATTTCACTTTATAAACCCAAAAAAAAGAACTTGTAGTAACTGTTAAATATCTTAAATTTAAAAGGATGATGAGAACCACGATCCTCAGTGGTCAGCTGAACAGATTGTGTCGCATGGAGCTTCGTACGCCGGCGTTGTCATCAAGGAGTTTGAACTCCAAAAAATCACAAGGACTGCTCTGTGTGTTTTTGAAATTCTTGAGAAAGCCTGGGCACAGCTTGATTGCTCGCTCATTGATATGAAAATTGAATTTGGCGTAGACTGCGAAACAAGTACGATATAGATTAGCTGATTTCTTATAAAATTTATGGACAAAAAATTTGAATGACTGGTTAGGTAGTTGTTCAATTAATTGGCTGTTTTTTTTTATTTCAGAGGAAATCTTGTTGGCGGACATTATTGATTCTGATTCATGGAGACTGTGGCCATTGGGAGATAGGAGGTTGATGAAGGACAAGCAAGTGTACAGAGACTTGAAAGATGTCACTGCCGAGTCGTTGGAAGTCATCAAGAAAAATTTTTCATGGATTGATGACAGAATTAAGGTTGACGGATGATCTTGGTTTCTCCAGACTCTTGTTGTTATATCAAATATGTATTGAAAATTTGTTCAATCGATCATTTTAAATTTGGATAATTATTTATTCTACAGCAAATGGTTGCCTGGTCGAAAAAATCAAAAGGTTCTGTTGTAGTGTTGATGGGCTCGAAAGCTGACTTAAAAGCAGGAGAAGAAGTCAAGAGGGTCTGTGAAAAGTTTGGCATTCCATGCGACATCAGAGTTACTTCTGCTCATAAGGCTCCTGATTTGACTTTGAAAGTTATTGCAGAGTATGAAGGTAAATGCTAAAGTATTTAAGATTTCACTTCTCATTTATTTTTAGTGTAGTTTACATTTTTTTTTAAATGAGTTGTTTCTTACTGGCTAAAAAGCTACAATACTTATTAAAGCCATAAACATGCTGCAAAAAAACAGAAAACTGAAATCAGAATGACTTATTTAAATGGGGTGCAAAAAAGTGATATCGAGGCAAAGAAAGCTCTGATCTTTTATCACTGCAATGGTCAGATGGAACATTTCCTGTAAGCTAGGATCTGATAGCATTTTGACTTTAACCAGTTGTCCGGTTAAAAAATTTGGTAGAGCAAATAAGTATATAATTTAATGTCATCTGCTAAAAGCTTAGTGGATAGTTTTTTTTAAAGATTGTGATATCATTAATGTATTAAAAAACAATTATCTACGGGAATTTTTTTGAATCCGACAAAAAGATTAAAAATTCTTTGGTTTTGTTGTTTGTGAATAAAAAATATTTGATAGGTACCTATTAGTACATTTTTGTTTTAGTAGATTAGCGTTTCTGTAATGTAAGATTTTATGTTTCAGGATTATTGAATCCAGTTGTGTTTGTTGCCATCGCCGGCAGGAGCAATGGTCTTGGTCCGACAGTATCGGGGAACACGACATTTCCTGTTATAAACTGTCCTCCTATTTCTCCTGATTGGGGTGCACAGGACATTTGGTCTTCTCTCAGATTGCCTTCAGGTAACTTTTCAGTTTATGATAAAGCAGTTTAGTTTTTTTTATTTTTATTATTGTAGTTAACATTAACATTAGCCAAACTTTGTTAAATGCGCTATTGTCACAACTAACGTTGTATTTATGTTAAAAGGTCTGTCATGTTCGACTGTTATGTCGAACGAAAATGCAGCTCTGAGTGCTGCCCACATGCTGGGTCTCAATGACTTCAATGTCTGGGCGAAGCTAAAAATCGACCAACTAAACAACTGGCTTGGTCTTCTTAAGGCCGACAAAGATCTTAACTAATGTTTTCTCGTTGAAAGAAGTTATCATTTCATTACGATAAATGATTTTGTCGAATAAAATATAAACTCCCCCGCGAGAATGTTTTCACTCTTTATTAACAATTAAAGGCATGACTTGTGTGCGAAATATATCGTTTGTTTGTAGAAGATGTTTAGCGACTTTAGAGCTATATTTATGCAATAATTGGCGACATTCTTATTCAGGACAATAATCAATGTTGGCTTAGTGAACTTGACCGATTAAGATTAATATTAATAGTTGGCATTTGTAATCGGTCAAATATTGTGACAATCGACTTGAGTCACAGAGATACAAACAAGATAAACGCAGCCAGATGAGGCGATAGAATTAGCTGTTTTGCGCACATACAACATCGAAACTTCTTTTAAACAAACATTTGTCACAAAAAAAAATAAGGAGATATACAATCAAAACTTCTGTAAAACAAAAATTTATAAAAAGTGCTGCTCCCAACGTTTTTCTTTGTTGATGAATTCGAAATTGTTATAAAGTATGTTACCATAATGTGACCAAGTTATTCATGAATTCTGCCAAGCTCATAAGAATATTATTTTACACTTTTTAGGGCGCCAGAAAAACCATCATTTTTTTAATCTATTTTTTATTATGTACAAATTATTTTATAGACTTATTCTCATCAAAAAATCAATCAATCAATCAGTTATTTATATAGCGCTATTTCCGCAGTGTTCAATAGCGCTCGGTCGTGAACTTATTAAACAGATATGTTTTAAGTCCACGACGGAAAACTGTGAGAGAAGTAGAGTTAGTAAGAGAAGAAGGAAGAGAGTTCCAGAGATAGGGACCAGAGTAGGAGAAAGAGCGTTTAGCAAAAGAATGCTTAATAGTGAAGATGCGAGAGTGATTACGAGAAGAAGAACGAAGACCAGACTTAGGAGGGATATGTATTAAATTAGTTAAGTAGAGAGGAGAAAGGCAATTTTTTATTTTGTACATTATTAAACAGATTTTAAAAATCACCCTATATCTGAGAGGAAGCCAATGGAGAAGAACAAGAGATGGAGAGATGTGAGAGGAGTAGGAGGTGCGAGAAACTAAGCGAGCAGCCGAGTTGAAGGCTTTAGAGAGAGGAGAATTGCAGTAGTCAATTCGAGACAGGACAAGAGAAGAGACTAGAAGTTGCAGCGAAGGATCATCCAGAAGTGGACGAAGCTGCTTAATACTGCTTAAAAATGTTTTGCAAAATATTGAAGCTACCGAATTACAAGTTATAATGGATTTGTGAGAAACGAATTTTTTAGTAGTTCATTTGTTGTTGTTTTTTATATATGGGATACCGGGATTATTACCCCCAAAATAAGTCTGAAGTTTTTTTTGCTGATCGACTACAATCGACTAATTATTCATTCACAAACCAAATCAGAAATCATTCTAACAAAAGCACATCAATCCGAGACCAAACAAAAATCATGGATACACAGGTTGACAACATTTACTGATGCTGGCAATGAGCTGCTAACTGCAACAAAGGACGATCAGACGTCAGTCACTAATTCAGACTTTATAGTCTATAGTTCTATACTCCTAGCCTTAAAAATGGGTCATATGTGGAGATTGGAGACACTTTCAATTTTGAAATTGGTAGCCGAATTAGCACTGTTGAAAATGATGACAGAAGATGAAATAACGCAGGCAAGCAATGGATGACAATGGCTGTTGATAACATGATACAAGCACTGAAATTAATGACGATGAGCCATGAGACGAGGGCCAACAGAAAACCCAAAGCTCCGCCATCCGATTTCAGCAGGCACCGAAGAGACAGCAGATTTTGAAGAGAGATCTGAGATCGTTAAAACTACTCAAAAACACACAAAAAACAGTTACATTCATAAGTCTTGAGTTTTATTTAAAAAACTTTTAACTACATTATGAACAGGAACATTTAAATTAGCATAAGCATCATCGCTGCCGCTTAAACAAAGCATAAATTAACATATTTAATAAGAACACAATTTTTATTTTAATAGTGACATAATTAATTAATAAAATAAAATTTAATTTTTAAAGTGCTTAACCAGGCGTTAAAAGCTCTCAGTCTCAAACATTAAGAACAATGACATTTTTAGGAAGACCGTAATTGGTTTGTCGACAGATGTCGCTATCAATAAAACTTTATTAGGATTTATTGACTCCAGCGACAAAATTAAAAAAAACCATTATATAAATATACATCCGGGAAACAATATGAATAACTTTATTTCATTTATCACAACTGTTTCTAGAATTGGTCAGCGACACCTATAGCTCATCGGCGCGATTTTCTATAAATGTTTTAATCTTCTGCGAAACGTCAAACGAGGTGCAAAACAGCAAAACCTCGGGCCAAGGACCTTGGAACACAAGAGTTCGGCACTGACTTAACTGGGTGGCTCAGTTAGGAGAGCAATTTACTAGTAAGTCGTGCAAAGGCGAACTTCTGCTTTACCCTTCGAAATATGAAGGGTAATATAACTAATAATATTTTTTACATCGTAAGAATACATTAAAAAACCGTTTTCCTGCGCCCTGAAAAGTATATAAAATAATATTCTCATGAGCTTGGCAGAATTTTTGAATAAATTGGTCACATTATGGTGATATACTTTATAACAGTTTCTAATTCAAATATATTAGCGCATTATTTTTTATAAATGTCGGTTTTAAAAAGTTTTTTGATGTTGTATATCTCTTTATTTTTTTTTTAAATGTTTGTTTTACAAAAGTTTTGATGTTGCATATGCGCCCAACGTTTTTTTGTATATGAATTAGAAACTGTATAAAAAAAGTTGTACAATATCAGTCCTAAAGATCCAAAACACTAAACGTAAGTTCTACATGGAGAATTTAAAATATGCTAACAATGACAATTGTCACGCCCGTTGGCGTATTTACAATCCCTGTATGAGCACAGGACGGACCCAATAATTATTCATGTTTACGCTTTTTCTTGCGCTGTGATTGGCTGAAAACATTGACGGGATTTTTGATATTTATTAGAAGTTTACTTTCAATGTTGTTCAATTAAAAATATAATTTTTTTAAAAAAGTTTAGAAAAAATATTCTAAAATAAATTATCTTAAAATGTTTTAGTACATACATTCATAACTAGATCCAATTGCTAAGTACATCTAAGTTCTAGGTTAGCTGAGTTGGTAGAGTGTTAGCCTTGAATGTGAGAGCATCACGGTTCGATTCCCACTCACTGCCTTACAATTGCTTTCAAAATAATTTTGTCAGATCTCGATGGAACCCGTTGAATTCTAAATTTGCATCAACTCTTTTTCAATTCATACACGAGTCATTCAACAGATTTTTTCCTGCAACTCGTGAAGTTAATAGCGCTGTTAAATCCCACTAAAATTAACAAGAAAACAAATTCATGCTTTGGCTAAGAACAACCAAAGTTGAGATATAACAATACACTAATATCACGTTGTTGATGCAAATTCATTATTTATTATTGACTGGTTTTTTTAGTTAAATTGGTTTCAAAGTTAGAGTATATAATTTTATTTCATGAAAGTTATCCAGAAAAACATTGCTACAAGTAAAAGCATAAAATGCAAAATTGTTATTTTACAAGTAAAGTTTAAAAAAACAAAATGTTATGTTACAATTAACGCAATTTAATTATTTAAATTAGTCCACTACTGTGCGATCTAGCATGTGGCACATTCGCGTCAATGTTTTCAGCCAATCACAGTGCAAGAAAAAGCATAAACATGAATAATTATCGGTCCGTCCTGTGCTCATACAGGGATTGTAAATACGCCGCCCGTTGACCAAACAATAAGTGGACCAGGTTCTAATTTAATTGTTCTCCCAGAGAATACACGCACATGTATAATGGAAAAACACTTTATTTATCTCTTCTGTCAATAACACAATCGAGAAACAGCAAATCAGCTTACAGACCACACTACAATAAGTATTTCATCATCCAAAGAACAAAAAGACCTCTATACATTATAAATAGAACTTGGCCTCTTTCTTGGGCTATATATATAGATAGATACAGACGTTAATCAAACCACCCTTCTTGTGCTGCAACATTTGAATCACCGTTCACGTGAGGCATTACAGGTTGGTTATATTTCTTTGTTTTACTAATTATTTACCAGTGTATTAGTTCATATTTGGTTTTATTAGATTTGATTGAGTGAAAAATTGGAAAGTGGTAATGAAATTTAGTAAATCCTGTTCAACTAAAGTAACATCCTTAAGTGGTCGATAGATGAGTACCAACTTCGGTTGGGGGTTAAAGTTCTTCGTGCACTTGTGGAGCTATCGAGTAGCATGCGGGGCTGCCAGC
This sequence comes from Erpobdella octoculata, assembly GCA_963978895.1. NCBI lineage: Eukaryota > Metazoa > Annelida > Clitellata > Hirudinida > Erpobdellidae > Erpobdella > Erpobdella octoculata. The sequence continues at coordinate 2,607,095 of OZ022239.1, forward strand.
GTCGCCGTAAAACACTGCATACGCCGTTAGACTTAACTACAAGTTGCCAACATTGTAAAGCGCCCTTAAAGCGGCTTCTGCTAATACGCGCTATAAAAATTGTCGTATACAAAAAATAATAAACTAGTGTTACTTACAAAAAGTTAAATAAGCCAGCAGTTTTTTTTGTTAACAAAGGTACTTGCTTCCAAGTCTAAAACATTACTTGTTAATTTTTAATTTACGTAATTTCATTCTAAATTGTCATGATTTCAATTTGCAGATTCTTATTATCTACAACGGAAGACTAGTGAAGAGTCACATTTGGTACCAACTCTATCAGTTAAAGAGTATTTCTTTTCTAGATTCTAGAATGGCAGGTTAGAATACATTATCTTTGAATAATTATTTTTAGTGTTGGAGAATAACGCGTTACAGGTAACGCGTTACTGTAATAGTATTGCTTTTTTCTGTAACTTTTAATAGTAACGAAGGTGTGTAATAAAAGTTATTACGCAATTGTATAGTATCAGTCCTAGATCCAAAAAGTTTTCCCTAAGCAAAAAAACCGTCATTTTTGAATTACTACTTCTAGTAGTAATATATTACTGTTACTGGTGAGTTTTCAATAAAATGTTGAATATTTTGTGACATGACGTGATATAATAGTATTACATTTTTTAGTAACTTGTAATGATAATATATTACACGTTTTGAAAAGTAACTTATATTACATTTTTGAGTCAAGTAACTGTAATAGTAATATATTACTTTTTAGAGCAATGCTTATTTTTTATGTCTTTTTTTAGCGTGCTTTTTATTTTAAGATGTTTGGTTCTTTTAATGCAGAGGTTTTTCAAGGTCTCAATGTCAAAAAAGTCAATGAAGGAAAGACTAAAGTCATTTACGATTTGCTGGATGAACCATCAAACGTTCTCATATTTTCAAAAGATCGCATCACAGCTGGTGATAATGTAAGAAGTAATGAAATAGAAGGAAAAGCTGCAATTTCAACTTCAACAAACACTGGAGTATTCTCTATTCTCAAGGAAGCTGGTATATTTTAATATTTTTTTCTGTTTTGCTCTAATTAAAGGTGGCAAAGCTGTCATTAGAGTTACCGTTTTCATTTACAAAATGTATTCGTTTCATCTAAGGAATGAAAACTCTCTTAATGTATTCGTTTCATCTAAGGAATGAAAACTCACTTTGTGAGATCTCACGACGAAAGAAGTTTCGTTGCTCGCAAATGTGAGATGATTCCAATCGAGTTTGTGACTCGGAGAGTGGCAACTGGTTCATTTCTTAAGAGAAATCCCGGAGTTCCTGAAGGTTTCAAGTTTTATCCTCTTAAGATGGAGTTTTTCTTCAAGGTTGACTTCTTCGGTTTATTTCACTTTATAAACCCAAAAAAAAGAACTTGTAGTAACTGTTAAATATCTTAAATTTAAAAGGATGATGAGAACCACGATCCTCAGTGGTCAGCTGAACAGATTGTGTCGCATGGAGCTTCGTACGCCGGCGTTGTCATCAAGGAGTTTGAACTCCAAAAAATCACAAGGACTGCTCTGTGTGTTTTTGAAATTCTTGAGAAAGCCTGGGCACAGCTTGATTGCTCGCTCATTGATATGAAAATTGAATTTGGCGTAGACTGCGAAACAAGTACGATATAGATTAGCTGATTTCTTATAAAATTTATGGACAAAAAATTTGAATGACTGGTTAGGTAGTTGTTCAATTAATTGGCTGTTTTTTTTTATTTCAGAGGAAATCTTGTTGGCGGACATTATTGATTCTGATTCATGGAGACTGTGGCCATTGGGAGATAGGAGGTTGATGAAGGACAAGCAAGTGTACAGAGACTTGAAAGATGTCACTGCCGAGTCGTTGGAAGTCATCAAGAAAAATTTTTCATGGATTGATGACAGAATTAAGGTTGACGGATGATCTTGGTTTCTCCAGACTCTTGTTGTTATATCAAATATGTATTGAAAATTTGTTCAATCGATCATTTTAAATTTGGATAATTATTTATTCTACAGCAAATGGTTGCCTGGTCGAAAAAATCAAAAGGTTCTGTTGTAGTGTTGATGGGCTCGAAAGCTGACTTAAAAGCAGGAGAAGAAGTCAAGAGGGTCTGTGAAAAGTTTGGCATTCCATGCGACATCAGAGTTACTTCTGCTCACAAGGCTCCTGATTTGACTTTGAAAGTTATTGCAGAGTATGAAGGTAAATGCTAAAGTATTTAAGATTTCACTTCTCATTTATTTTTAGTGTAGTTTACATTTTTTTTTAAATGAGTTGTTTCTTACTGGCTAAAAAGCTACAATACTTATTAAAGCCATAAACATGCTGCAAAAAAACAGAAAACTGAAATCAGAATGACTTATTTAAATGGGGTGCAAAAAAGTGATATCGAGGCAAAGAAAGCTCTGATCTTTTATCACTGCAATGGTCAGATGGAACATTTCCTGTAAGCTAGGATCTGATAGCATTTTGACTTTAACCAGTTGTCCGGTTAAAAAATTTGGTAGAGCAAATAAGTATATAATTTAATGTCATCTGCTACAAGCTTAGTGGATAGTTTTTTTTAAAGATTGTGATATCATTAATGTATTAAAAAACAATTATCTACGGGAATTTTTTTGAATCCGACAAAAAGATTAAAAATTCTTTGGTTTTGTTGTTTGTGAATAAAAAATATTTGATAGGTACCTATTAGTACATTTTTGTTTTAGTAGATTAGCGTTTCTGTAATGTAAGATTTTATGTTTCAGGATTATTGAATCCAGTTGTGTTTGTTGCCATCGCCGGCAGGAGCAATGGTCTTGGTCCGACAGTATCGGGGAACACGACATTTCCTGTTATAAACTGTCCTCCTATTTCTCCTGATTGGGGTGCACAGGACATTTGGTCTTCTCTCAGATTGCCTTCAGGTAACTTTTTCAGTTTATGATAAAGCAGTTTAGTTTTTTTTATTTTTATTATTGTAGTTAACATTAACATTAGCCAAACTTTGTTAAATGCGCTATTGTCACAACTAACGTTGTATTTATGTTAAAAGGTCTGTCATGTTCGACATGTCTGTCTTATGAAAATGCAGCTCTGAGTGCTGCCCACATGCTGGGTCTCAATGACTTCAATGTCTGGTCGAAGCTAAAAATGCACCAGTTGAACAACTGGCTTGGTCTTCTTAAGGCCGACAAAGTTTTCTCATTGAAAGAAGTTATTATTTCATTACGATAAATGATTTTGTCGAATAAAATATAAACTCCCCCGCGAGAATGTTTTCACTCTTTATTAACAATTAAAGGCATGACTTGTGTGCGAAATATATCGTTTGTTTGTAGAAGATGTTTAGCGACTTTAGAGCTATATTTATGCAATAATTGGCGACATTCTTATTCAGGACAATAATCAATGTTGGCTTAGTGAACTTGACCGATTAAGATTAATATTAATAGTTGGCATTTGTAATCGGTCAAATATTGTGACAATCGACTTGAGTCACAGAGATACAAACAAGATAAACGCAGCCAGATGAGGCGATAGAATTAGCTGTTTTGCGCACATACAACATCGAAACTTCTTTTAAACAAACATTTGTCACAAAAAAAAATAAGGAGATATACAATCAAAACTTCTGTAAAACAAAAATTTATAAAAAGTGCTGCTCCCAACGTTTTTCTTTGTTGATGAATTCGAAATTGTTATAAAGTATGTTACCATAATGTGACCAAGTTATTCATGAATTCTGCCAAGCTCATAAGAATATTATTTTACACTTTTTAGGGCGCCAGAAAAACCATCATTTTTTTAATCTATTTTTTATTATGTACAAATTATTTTATAGACTTATTCTCATCAAAAAATCAATCAATCAATCAGTTATTTATATAGCGCTATTTCCGCAGTGTTCAATAGCGCTCGGTCGTGAACTTATTAAACAGATATGTTTTAAGTCCACGACGGAAAACTGTGAGAGAAGTAGAGTTAGTAAGAGAAGAAGGAAGAGAGTTCCAGAGATAGGGACCAGAGTAGGAGAAAGAGCGTTTAGCAAAAGAATGCTTAATAGTGAAGATGCGAGAGTGATTACGAGAAGAAGAACGAAGACCAGACTTAGGAGGGATATGTATTAAATTAGTTAAGTAGAGAGGAGAAAGGCAATTTTTTATTTTGTACATTATTAAACAGATTTTAAAAATCACCCTATATCTGAGAGGAAGCCAATGGAGAAGAACAAGAGATGGAGAGATGTGAGAGGAGTAGGAGGTGCGAGAAACTAAGCGAGCAGCCGAGTTGAAGGCTTTAGAGAGAGGAGAATTGCAGTAGTCAATTCGAGACAGGACAAGAGAAGAGACTAGAAGTTGCAGCGAAGGATCATCCAGAAGTGGACGAAGCTGCTTAATACTGCTTAAAAATGTTTTGCAAAATATTGAAGCTACCGAATTACAAGTTATAATGGATTTGTGAGAAACGAATTTTTTAGTAGTTCATTTGTTGTTGTTTTTTATATATGGGATACCGGGATTATTACCCCCAAAATAAGTCTGAAGTTTTTTTTGCTGATCGACTACAATCGACTAATTATTCATTCACAAACCAAATCAGAAATCATTCTAACAAAAGCACATCAATCCGAGACCAAACAAAAATCATGGATACACAGGTTGACAACATTTACTGATGCTGGCAATGAGCTGCTAACTGCAACAAAGGACGATCAGACGTCAGTCACTAATTCAGACTTTATAGTCTATAGTTCTATACTCCTAGCCTTAAAAATGGGTCATATGTGGAGATTGGAGACACTTTCAATTTTGAAATTGGTAGCCGAATTAGCACTGTTGAAAATGATGACAGAAGATGAAATAACGCAGGCAAGCAATGGATGACAATGGCTGTTGATAACATGATACAAGCACTGAAATTAATGACGATGAGCCATGAGACGAGGGCCAACAGAAAACCCAAAGCTCCGCCATCCGATTTCAGCAGGCACCGAAGAGACAGCAGATTTTGAAGAGAGATCTGAGATCGTTAAAACTACTCAAAAACACACAAAAAACAGTTACATTCATAAGTCTTGAGTTTTATTTAAAAAACTTTTAACTACATTATGAACAGGAACATTTAAATTAGCATAAGCATCATCGCTGCCGCTTAAACAAAGCATAAATTAACATATTTAATAAGAACACAATTTTTATTTTAATAGTGACATAATTAATTAATAAAATAAAATTTAATTTTTAAAGTGCTTAACCAGGCGTTAAAAGCTCTCAGTCTCAAACATTAAGAACAATGACATTTTTAGGAAGACCGTAATTGGTTTGTCGACAGATGTCGCTATCAATAAAACTTTATTAGGATTTATTGACTCCAGCGACAAAATTAAAAAAAACCATTATATAAATATACATCCGGGAAACAATATGAATAACTTTATTTCATTTATCACAACTGTTTCTAGAATTGGTCAGCGACACCTATAGCTCATCGGCGCGATTTTCTATAAATGTTTTAATCTTCTGCGAAACGTCAAACGAGGTGCAAAACAGCAAAACCTCGGGCCAAGGACCTTGGAACACAAGAGTTCGGCACTGACTTAACTGGGTGGCTCAGTTAGGAGAGCAATTTACTAGTAAGTCGTGCAAAGGCGAACTTCTGCTTTACCCTTCGAAATATGAAGGGTAATATAACTAATAATATTTTTTACATCGTAAGAATACATTAAAAAACCGTTTTCCTGCGCCCTGAAAAGTATATAAAATAATAATCTCATGAGCTTGGCAGAATTTTTGAATAAATTGGTCACATTATGGTGATATACTTTATAACAGTTTCTAATTCAAATATATTAGCGCATTATTTTTTATAAATGTCGGTTTTAAAAAGTTTTTTGATGTTGTATATCTCTTTATTTTTTTTTTAAATGTTTGTTTTACAAAAGTTTTGATGTTGCATATGCGCCCAACGTTTTTTTGTATATGAATTAGAAACTGTATAAAAAAAGTTGTACAATATCAGTCCTAAAGATCCAAAACACTAAACGTAAGTTTTACATGGAGAATTTAAAATATGCTAACAATGACAATTGTCACGCCCGTTGGCGTATTTACAATCCCTGTATGAGCACAGGACGGACCCAATAATTATTCATGTTTACGCTTTTTCTTGCGCTGTGATTGGCTGAAAACATTGACGGGATTTTTGATATTTATTAGAAGTTTACTTTCAATGTTGTTCAATTAAAAATATAATTTTTTTAAAAAAGTTTAGAAAAAATATTCTAAAATAAATTATCTTAAAATGTTTTAGTACATACATTCATAACTAGATCCAATTGCTAAGTACATCTAAGTTCTAGGTTAGCTGAGTTGGTAGAGTGTTAGCCTTGAATGTGAGAGCATCACGGTTCGATTCCCACTCACTGCCTTACAATTGCTTTCAAAATAATTTTGTCAGATCTCGATGGAACCCGTTGAATTCTAAATTTGCATCAACTCTTTTTCAATTCATACACGAGTCATTCAACAGATTTTTTCCTGCAACTCGTGAAGTTAATAGCGCTGTTAAATCCCACTAAAATTAACAAGAAAACAAATTCATGCTTTGGCTAAGAACAACCAAAGTTGAGATATAACAATACACTAATATCACGTTGTTGATGCAAATTCATTATTTATTATTGACTGGTTTTTTTAGTTAAATTGGTTTCAAAGTTAGAGTATATAATTTTATTTCATGAAAGTTATCCAGAAAAACATTGCTACAAGTAAAAGCATAAAATGCAAAATTGTTATTTTACAAGTAAAGTTTAAAAAAACAAAATGTTATGTTACAATTAACGCAATTTAATTATTTAAATTAGTCCACTACTGTGCGATCTAGCATGTGGCACATTCGCGTCAATGTTTTCAGCCAATTACAGTGCAAGAAAAAGCATAAACATGAATAATTATCGGTCCGTCCTGTGCTCATACAGGGATTGTAAATACGCCGCCCGTTGACCAAACAATAAGTGGACCAGGTTCTAATTTAATTGTTCTCCCAGAGAATACACGCACATGTATAATGGAAAAACACTTTATTTATCTCTTCTGTCAATAACACAATCGAGAAACAGCAAATCAGCTTACAGACCACACTACAATAAGTATTTCATCATCCAAAGAACAAAAAGACCTCTATACATTATAAATAGAACTTGGCCTCTTTCTTGGGCTATATATATAGATAGATACAGACGTTAATCAAACCACCCTTCTTGTGCTGCAACATTTGAATCACCGTTCACGTGAGGCATTACAGGTTGGTTATATTTCTTTGTTTTACTAATTATTTACCAGTGTATTAGTTCATATTTGGTTTTATTAGATTTGATTGAGTGACAAATTGGAAAGTGGTAATGAAATTTAGTAAATCCTGTTCAACTAAAGTAACATCCTTAAGTGGTCGATAGATGAGTACCAACTTCGGTTGGGGGTTAAAGTTCTTCGTGCACTTGTGGAGCTATCGAGTAGCATGCGGGGCTGCCAGCGTCGCCGTAAAACACTGCATACGCCGTTAGACTTAACTACAAGTTGCCAACATTGTAAAGCGCCCTTAAAGCGGCTTCTGCTAATACGCGCTATAAAAATTGTCGTATACAAAAAATAATAAACTAGTGTTACTTACAAAAAGTTAAATAAGCCAGCAGTTTTTTTTGTTAACAAAGGTACTTGCTTCCAAGTCTAAAACATTACTTGTTAATTTTTAATTTACGTAATTTCATTCTAAATTGTCATGATTTCAATTTGCAGATTCTTATTATCTACAACGGAAGACTAGTGAAGAGTCACATTTGGTACCAACTCTATCAGTTAAAGAGTATTTCTTTTCTAGATTCTAGAATGGCAGGTTAGAATACATTATCTTTGAATAATTATTTTTAGTGTTGGAGAATAACGCGTTACAGGTAACGCGTTACTGTAATAGTATTGCTTTTTTCTGTAACTTTTAATAGTAACGAAGGTGTGTAATAAAAGTTATTACGCAATTGTATAGTATCAGTCCTAGATCCAAAAAGTTTTCCCTAAGCAAAAAAACCGTCATTTTTGAATTACTACTTCTAGTAGTAATATATTACTGTTACTGGTGAGTTTTCAATAAAATGTTGAATATTTTGTGACATGACGTGATATAATAGTATTACATTTTTTAGTAACTTGTAATGATAATATATTACACGTTTTGAAAAGTAACTTATATTACATTTTTGAGTCAAGTAACTGTAATAGTAATATATTACTTTTTAGAGCAATGCTTATTTTTTATGTCTTTTTTTAGCGTGCTTTTTATTTTAAGATGTTTGGTTCTTTTAATGCAGAGGTTTTTCAAGGTCTCAATGTCAAAAAAGTCAATGAAGGAAAGACTAAAGTCATTTACGATTTGCTGGATGAACCATCAAACGTTCTCATATTTTCAAAAGATCGCATCACAGCTGGTGATAATGTAAGAAGTAATGAAATAGAAGGAAAAGCTGCAATTTCAACTTCAACAAACACTGGAGTATTCTCTATTCTCAAGGAAGCTGGTATATTTTAATATTTTTTTCTGTTTTGCTCTAATTAAAGGTGGCAAAGCTGTCATTAGAGTTACCGTTTTCATTTACAAAATGTATTCGTTTCATCTAAGGAATGAAAACTCTCTTAATGTATTCGTTTCATCTAAGGAATGAAAACTCACTTTGTGAGATCTCACGACGAAAGAAGTTTCGTTGCTCGCAAATGTGAGATGATTCCAATCGAGTTTGTGACTCGGAGAGTGGCAACTGGTTCATTTCTTAAGAGAAATCCCGGAGTTCCTGAAGGTTTCAAGTTTTATCCTCTTAAGATGGAGTTTTTCTTCAAGGTTGACTTCTTCGGTTTATTTCACTTTATAAACCCAAAAAAAAGAACTTGTAGTAACTGTTAAATATCTTAAATTTAAAAGGATGATGAGAACCACGATCCTCAGTGGTCAGCTGAACAGATTGTGTCGCATGGAGCTTCGTACGCCGGCGTTGTCATCAAGGAGTTTGAACTCCAAAAAATCACAAGGACTGCTCTGTGTGTTTTTGAAATTCTTGAGAAAGCCTGGGCACAGCTTGATTGCTCGCTCATTGATATGAAAATTGAATTTGGCGTAGACTGCGAAACAAGTACGATATAGATTAGCTGATTTCTTATAAAATTTATGGACAAAAAATTTGAATGACTGGTTAGGTAGTTGTTCAATTAATTGGCTGTTTTTTTTTATTTCAGAGGAAATCTTGTTGGCGGACATTATTGATTCTGATTCATGGAGACTGTGGCCATTGGGAGATAGGAGGTTGATGAAGGACAAGCAAGTGTACAGAGACTTGAAAGATGTCACTGCCGAGTCGTTGGAAGTCATCAAGAAAAATTTTTCATGGATTGATGACAGAATTAAGGTTGACGGATGATCTTGGTTTCTCCAGACTCTTGTTGTTATATCAAATATGTATTGAAAATTTGTTCAATCGATCATTTTAAATTTGGATAATTATTTATTCTACAGCAAATGGTTGCCTGGTCGAAAAAATCAAAAGGTTCTGTTGTAGTGTTGATGGGCTCGAAAGCTGACTTAAAAGCAGGAGAAGAAGTCAAGAGGGTCTGTGAAAAGTTTGGCATTCCATGCGACATCAGAGTTACTTCTGCTCACAAGGCTCCTGATTTGACTTTGAAAGTTATTGCAGAGTATGAAGGTAAATGCTAAAGTATTTAAGATTTCACTTCTCATTTATTTTTAGTGTAGTTTACATTTTTTTTTAAATGAGTTGTTTCTTACTGGCTAAAAAGCTACAATACTTATTAAAGCCATAAACATGCTGCAAAAAAACAGAAAACTGAAATCAGAATGACTTATTTAAATGGGGTGCAAAAAAGTGATATCGAGGCAAAGAAAGCTCTGATCTTTTATCACTGCAATGGTCAGATGGAACATTTCCTGTAAGCTAGGATCTGATAGCATTTTGACTTTAACCAGTTGTCCGGTTAAAAAATTTGGTAGAGCAAATAAGTATATAATTTAATGTCATCTGCTACAAGCTTAGTGGATAGTTTTTTTTAAAGATTGTGATATCATTAATGTATTAAAAAACAATTATCTACGGGAATTTTTTTGAATCCGACAAAAAGATTAAAAATTCTTTGGTTTTGTTGTTTGTGAATAAAAAATATTTGATAGGTACCTATTAGTACATTTTTGTTTTAGTAGATTAGCGTTTCTGTAATGTAAGATTTTATGTTTCAGGATTATTGAATCCAGTTGTGTTTGTTGCCATCGCCGGCAGGAGCAATGGTCTTGGTCCGACAGTATCGGGGAACACGACATTTCCTGTTATAAACTGTCCTCCTATTTCTCCTGATTGGGGTGCACAGGACATTTGGTCTTCTCTCAGATTGCCTTCAGGTAACTTTTTCAGTTTATGATAAAGCAGTTTAGTTTTTTTTATTTTTATTATTGTAGTTAACATTAACATTAGCCAAACTTTGTTAAATGCGCTATTGTCACAACTAACGTTGTATTTATGTTAAAAGGTCTGTCATGTTCCACTGTTATTTCTGCTGAAAATGCAGCTCTGAGTGCTGCCCACATGCTGGGTCTCAATGACTTCAATGTCTGGTCGAAGCTAAAAATCCACCAGTTGAACAACTGGCTTGGTCTTCTTAAGGCCGACAAAGATCTTAACTAATGTTTTCTCGTTGAAAGAAGTTATTATTTCATTACGATAAATGATTTTGTCGAATAAAATATAAACTCCCTCGCGAGAATGTTTTCACTCTTTACAAACGTTTGCAGTTATTAACAATTAAAGACATGACTTTTGTGCGAAATATATCGTTTGTTTGTAGAAGATGTTTAGCGACTTTAGAGCTATATTTATGCAATAATTGGCGACATTCTTATTCAGGACAATAATCAATGTTGGCTTAGTGAACTTGACCGATTAAGATTAATATTAATAGTTGGCATTTGTAATCGGTCAAATATTGTGACAATCGACTTGAGTCACAGAGATACAAACAAGATAAACGCAGCCAGATGAGGCGATAGAATTAGTTGTTTTGCGCACATACAACATCGAAACTTCTTTTAAACAAACATTTGTAAAAAAAAATAAGGAGATATACAATCAAAACTTCTGTAAAACAAAAATTTATAAAAAGTGCTGCTCCCAACGTTTTTCTTTGTTGATGAATTCGAAATTGTTATAAAGTATGTTACCATAATGTGACCAAGTTATTCATGAATTCTGCCAAGCTCATAAGAATATTATTTTACACTTTTTAGGGCGCCAGAAAAACCATCATTTTTTTAATCTATTTTTTATTATGTACAAATTATTTTATAGACTTATTCTCATCAAAAAATCAATCAATCAATCAGTTATTTATATAGCGCTATTTCCGCAGTGTTCAATAGCGCTCGGTCGTGAACTTATTAAACAGATATGTTTTAAGTCCACGACGGAAAACTGTAAGAGAAGTAGAGTTAGTAAGAGAAGAAGGAAGAGAGTTCCAGAGATAGGGACCAGAGTAGGAGAAAGAGCGTTTAGCAAAAGAATGCTTAATAGTGAAGATGCGAGAGTGATTACGAGAAGAAGAACGAAGACCAGACTTAGGAGGGATATGTATTAAATTAGTTAAGTAGAGAGGAGAAAGGCAATTTTTTATTTTGTACATTATTAAACAGATTTTAAAAATCACCCTATATCTGAGAGGAAGCCAATGGAGAAGAACAAGAGATGGAGAGATGTGAGAGGAGTAGGAGGTGCGAGAAACTAAGCGAGCAGCCGAGTTGAAGGCTTTAGAGAGAGGAGAATTGCAGTAGTCAATTCGAGACAGGACAAGAGAAGAGACTAGAAGTTGCAGCGAAGGATCATCCAGAAGTGGACGAAGCTGCTTAATACTGCTTAAAAATGTTTTGCAAAATATTGAAGCTACCGAATTACAAGTTATAATGGATTTGTGAGAAACGAATTTTTTAGTAGTTCATTTGTTGTTGTTTTTTATATATGGGATACCGGGATTATTACCCCCAAAATAAGTCTGAAGTTTTTTTTGCTGATCGACTACAATCGACTAATTATTCATTCACAAACCAAATCAGAAATCATTCTAACAAAAGCACATCAATCCGAGACCAAACAAAAATCATGGATACACAGGTTGACAACATTTACTGATGCTGGCAATGAGCTGCTAACTGCAACAAAGGACGATCAGACGTCAGTCACTAATTCAGACTTTATAGTCTATAGTTCTATACTCCTAGCCTTAAAAATGGGTCATATGTGGAGATTGGAGACACTTTCAATTTTGAAATTGGTAGCCGAATTAGCACTGTTGAAAATGATGACAGAAGATGAAATAACGCAGGCAAGCAATGGATGACAATGGCTGTTGATAACATGATACAAGCACTGAAATTAATGACGATGAGCCATGAGACGAGGGCCAACAGAAAACCCAAAGCTCCGCCATCCGATTTCAGCAGACACCGAAGAGACAGCAGATTTTGAAGAGAGATCTGAGATCGTTAAAACTACTCAAAAACACACAAAAAACAGTTACATTCATAAGTCTTGAGTTTTATTTAAAAAACTTTTAACTACATTATGAACAGGAACATTTAAATTAGCATAAGCATCATGGCTGCCGCTTAAACAAAGCATAAATTAACATATTTAATAAGAACACAATTTTTATTTTAATAGTGACATAATTAATTAATAAAATAAAATTTAATTTTTAAAGTGTTTAACCAGGCGTTAAAAGCTCTCAGTCTCAAACATTAAAAACAATGACATTTTTAGGAAGACCGTAATTGGTTTGTCGACAGATGTCGCTATCAATAAAACTTTATTAGGATTTATTGACTCCAGCGACAAAATTAAAAAAAACCATTATATAAATATACATCCGGGAAACAATATGAATAACTTTATTTCATTTATCACAACTGTTTCTAGAATTAGTCAGCGACACCTATAGCTCATCGGCGCGATTTTCTATAAATGTTTTAATCTTCTGCGAAACGTCAAACGAGGTGCAAAACCTCGGGCCAAGGACCTTGGAACACAAGAGTTCGGCACTGACTTAACTAGGTTGCTCAGTTAGGAGAGCAATTTACTAGTAAGTCGTGCGAAGGCGAACTTCTGCTTTACCCTTCGAAATATGAAGGGTAATATAACTAATAATATTTTTTACATCGTAAGAATACGTTAAAAAACCGTTTTCCTGCGCCCTGAAAAGTATATAAAATAATATTCTCATGAGCTTGGCAGAATTTTTGAATAAATTGGTCACATTATGGTGATATACTTTATAACAGTTTCTAATTCAAATATATTAGCGCATTATTTTTTATAAATGTCGGTTTTAAAAAGTTTTTTGATGTTGTATATCTCTTTATTTTTTTTTTAAATGTTTGTTTTACAAAAGTTTTGATGTTGCATATGCGCCCAACGTTTTTTTTGTATATGAATTAGAAACTGTATAAAAAAAAAGTTGTACAGTATCAGTCCTAAAGATCCAAAACACTAACGTCAGCTCTACTGGGATAATTTAAAAATATGCAAACAATGACAATTTAAACGCCCGTTGACCAAACAATAAGTGGACCAGGTTCTGATTTAATTGTTCTCCCAGAGAATACACGCACATGTATAATGGAAAAACACTTTATTTATCTCTTCTGTCAATAACACTATCGAGAAACAGCAAATCAGCTTACAGACCACACTACAATAAGTATTTCATCATCCAAAGAACAAAAAGACCTCTATACATTATAAATAGAACTTGGCCTCTTTCTTGTGCTATATATATAGATACAGACGTTAATCAAACCACCCTTCTTGTGCTGCAACATTTGAATCATCCTTCACGTGAGGCATTACAGGTTGGTTATATTTCTTTGTTTTACTAATTATTTACCAGTGTATTAGTTCATATTTGGTTTTATTAGATTTGATTGAGTGAAAAATTGGAAAGTGGTAATGAAATTTAGTAAATCCTGTTCAACTAAAGTAACATCCTTAAGTGGTCGATAAATGAGTACCAACTTCGGTTGGGGGTTAAAGTTCTTCGTGCACTTGTGGAGCTAGCAACATGGACTTCTTAATATATACCTGGACGATCAACTAAATACAGCATTAGCCAACGACCGACATCGAGAGGCTGTTGTATAATAACTGCACAATAGCACATAAGCTATGTGCTTCGTAGCTTAAAGCTAACCGCTTTATATTAAACGCGTTCATCTCGTATTACCCATTCTATTGTTTGTTATAATAATTTTTAATCGCATTTTATATCTTTAGTCAAAACATAAAAATAATTACAAATTTTTTAAAATTTGTTTCTTGAAAAAAAAATAACTTTTTATGTTTGTGTGGTATATTGATCGTTGTTTTTATATCGCCTGTTTCGAGTCTGTATAGTAAGCCGTAATAAGAGTTTGACACGTTTAGTTTATATAGCGATTATAGCGGATCGGAAGATAAAAATGTAAGTTTATTTACTTTTAATAAGCATTTTTATAGTTTAATAAGTTTTTAATAATTTTTTTATTTGTTGCATCTAATTAATGCTATCGTTGCAATGCACTACATTCTACAACTACAATCACTACATTTATCATTATCGCTATACTTTCCCAAATGAGGCGTTTAATTATTAGTATAACAATTTTTTTTCTTTATAAAGTAAACAGATCACGTTAGCTAATTTATTATAATTCAATTTTCTTATATCATTAAATGTTGTGGCATGTTCCCGTGTTGGAAGCCCCAAAAATTAATATATATTTTCACCACATGGGAAAACCAAAAAATATTGTGTACAAAAATGCTTTACAATAAAATATGTGTATGTGTTTGTGCTTAATTAACTATATATATATATATATATATATATATATATATATATATATATATATATATATATATATATATATATATATATAGTTAGTTAGAAAATTAGATTTTCCATTTCGAGATTAAAATTTTATTAATGTTTATTGAAAGTTATTGAATTTAATTATTTCAAATACATTTTTTTAATTTGCCATTTAATATTACAGAATGCTCAATTTATGGTATATATTAAGAAGTCCATGGCTAGCGAGTAGTATGCGGGGCTGCCAGCGTTGCCGTAAAACACCGCATACGCCGTTAGTCTTATCTGCAAGTTGCCAACATTGTAAAGCGCCCTTAAACGGCTTCTGCTGTATACGCGCTATAAAAATTGTCGTATAAAAAAATAAACTAGTGTTACTTACAAAAAATTAAATAAGCCAGCAGTTTTCTTTGTTAACAGAGGTGCTTGCTTCCAAGTCTAAAACATAACTTGTTAATTTTTAATTTACGTAATTTCATTCTAAATTGTCATGATTTCAATTTGCAGATTCTTATTATCTACAACTGAAGACTAGTGAAGAGTCACATTTGATACTAACTCTATCCTATATCATTTAAAGAGTATTTCTTTTCTAGATTCTAGAATGGCAGGTTAGAATACATTCTCTCTGAATAATTATTTTTAGTGTTGGGGAATAACGCGTTACAGGTAACGCGTTACTGTAATAGTATTGCTTTTTTCTGTAACTTGTAATAGTAACGAAGGCGTGTAATAAAAGTTATTACGCAATTGTATAGTATCAGTCCTAAGATCGAAAAAGTTTTCCTTAAGGAAAAAACCGTCATTTTTGACTTATAATGGTAATATATTACACGTTTTGAAATGTAACTTATATTACATTTTTGAGTCAAGTAATTGTAATAGTATCTAATATATTACTTTATAGAGCAATAGTTCCCAACAGTGCTTATTTTTTATTTCTTTTTTAGCGTGCTTTTTATTTTAAGATGTTTGGTTCTTTTAATGCAGAGGTTTTTCAAGGTCTCAATGTCAAAAAAGTCAATGAAGGAAAGACTAAAGTCATTTACGATTTGCTGGATGAACCATCAAACGTTCTCATATTTTCAAAAGATCGCATCACAGCTGGTGATAATGTAAGAAGTAATGAAATAGAAGGAAAAGCTGCAATTTCAACTTCAACAAACACTGGAGTATTCTCTATTCTCAAGGAAGCTGGTATATTTTAATATTTTTCTCTGTTTTGCTCTAATTAAAGGTGGCAAAGCTGTCATTAGAGTTACCGTTTTCATTTACAAAATGTATTCGTTTCATCTAAGGAATGAAAACTTTCTTAATGTATTCGTTTCATCTAAGGAATGAAAACTCACTTTGTGAGATCTCACGACGAAAGAAGTTTCGTTGCTCGCAAATGTGAGATGATTCCAATCGAGTTTGTGACTCGGAGAGTGGCAACTGGTTCATTTCTTAAGAGAAATCCTGGAGTTCCTGAAGGTTTCAAGTTTTATCCTCTTAAGATGGAGTTTTTCTTCAAGGTTGACTTCTTCGGTTTATTTCACTTTATAAACCAAAAAAAAAGAACTTGTAGTAACTGTTAAATATCTTAAATTTAAAAGGATGATGAGAACCACGATCCTCAGTGGTCAGCTGAACAGATTGTGTCGCATGGAGCTTCGTACGCCGGCGTTGTCATCAAGGAGTTTGAACTCCAAAAAATGACAAGGACTGCTCTGTGTGTTTTTGAAATTCTTGAGAAAGCCTGGGCACAGCTTGATTGCTCGCTCATTGATATGAAAATTGAATTTGGCGTAGACTGCGAAACAAGTACGATATAGATTAGCTGATTTCTTATAAAATTTATGGACAAAAAATTTGAATGACTGGTTAGGTAGTTGTTCAATTAATTGGCTGTTTTTTTTTATTTCAGAGGAAATCTTGTTGGCGGACATTATTGATTCTGATTCGTGGAGACTGTGGCCATTGGGAGATAGGAGGTTGATGAAGGACAAGCAAGTGTACAGAGACTTGAAAGATGTCACTGCCGAGTCGTTGGAAGTCATCAAGAAAAATTTTTCATGGATTGATGACAGAATTAAGGTTGACGGATGATCTTGGTTTCTCCAGACTCTTGTTGTTATATCAAATATGTACTGAAAATTTGTTCAATCGATCATTTTAAATTTGGATAATTATTTATTCTACAGCAAATGGTTGCCTGGTCGAAAAAATCAAAAGGTTCTGTTGTAGTGTTGATGGGCTCGAAAGCTGACTTAAAAGCAGGAGAAGAAGTCAAGAGGGTCTGTGAAAAGTTTGGCATTCCATGCGACATCAGAGTTACTTCTGCTCACAAGGCTCCTGATTTGACTTTGAAAGTTATTGCAGAGTATGAAGGTAAATGCTAAAGTATTTAAGATTTCACTTCTCATTTATTTTTAGTGTAGTTTACATTTTTTTTTAAATGAGTTGTTTCTTACTGGCTAAAAAGCTACAATACTTATTAAAGCCATAAACATGCTGCAAAAAAACAGAAAACTGAAATCAGAATGACTTATTTAAATGGGGTGCAAAAAAGTGATATCGAGGCAAAGAAAGCTCTGATCTTTTATCACTGCAATGGTCAGATGGAACATTTCCTGTAAGCTAGGATCTGATAGCATTTTGACTTTAACCAGTTGTCCGGTTAAAAAATTTGGTAGAGCAAATAAGTATATAATTTAATGTCATCTGCTAAAAGCTTAGTGGATAGTTTTTTTTAAAGATTGTGATATCATTAATGTATTAAAAAACAATTATCTACGGGAATTTTTTTGAATCCGACAAAAAGATTAAAAATTCTTTGGTTTTGTTGTTTGTGAATAAAAAATATTTGATAGGTACCTATTAGTACATTTTTGTTTTAGTAGATTAGCGTTTCTGTAATGTAAGATTTTATGTTTCAGGATTATTGAATCCAGTTGTGTTTGTTGCCATCGCCGGCAGGAGCAATGGTCTTGGTCCGACAGTATCGGGGAACACGACATTTCCTGTTATAAACTGTCCTCCTATTTCTCCTGATTGGGGTGCACAGGACATTTGGTCTTCTCTCAGATTGCCTTCAGGTAACTTTTCAGTTTATGATAAAGCAGTTTAGTTTTTTTTATTTTTATTATTGTAGTTAACATTAACATTAGCCAAACTTTGTTAAATGCGCTATTGTCACAACTAACGTTGTATTTATGTTAAAAGGTCTGTCATGTTCGACTGTTATGTCGAACGAAAATGCAGCTCTGAGTGCTGCCCACATGCTGGGTCTCAATGACTTCAATGTCTGGGCGAAGCTAAAAATCGACCAACTAAACAACTGGCTTGGTCTTCTTAAGGCCGACAAAGATCTTAACTAATGTTTACTCGTTGAAAGAAGTTATCATTTCATTACGATAAATGATTTTGTCGAATAAAATATAAACTCCCCCGCGAGAATGTTTTCACTCTTTATTAACAATTAAAGACATGACTTGTGTGCGAAATATATCGTTTGTTTGTAGAAGATGTTTAGCGACTTTAGAGCTATATTTATGCAATAATTGGCGACATTCTTATTCAGGACAATAATCAATGTTGGCTTAGTGAACTTGACCGATTAAGATTAATATTAATAGTTGGCATTTGTAATCGGTCAAATATTGTGACAATCGACTTGAGTCACAGAGATACAAACAAGATAAACGCAGCCAGATGAGGCGATAGAATTAGCTGTTTTGCGCACATACAACATCGAAACTTCTTTTAAACAAACATTTGTCACAAAAAAAAATAAGGAGATATACAATCAAAACTTCTGTAAAACAAAAATTTATAAAAAGTGCTGCTCCCAACGTTTTTCTTTGTTGATGAATTCGAAATTGTTATAAAGTATGTTACCATAATGTGACCAAGTTATTCATGAATTCTGCCAAGCTCATAAGAATATTATTTTACACTTTTTAGGGCGCCAGAAAAACCATCATTTTTTTAATCTATTTTTTATTATGTACAAATTATTTTATAGACTTATTCTCATCAAAAAATCAATCAATCAATCAGTTATTTATATAGCGCTATTTCCGCAGTGTTCAATAGCGCTCGGTCGTGAACTTAGTAAACAGATATGTTTTAAGTCCACGACGGAAAACTGTGAGAGAAGTAGAGTTAGTAAGAGAAGAAGGAAGAGAATTCCAGAGTAGGAGAAAGAGCGTTTAGCAAAAGAATGCTTAATAGTGAAGATGCGAGAGTGATTACGAGAAGAAGAACGAAGACCAGACTTAGGAGGGATATGTATTAAATTAGTTAAGTAGAGAGGAAAAAGGCAATTTTTTATTTTGTACATTATTAAACAGATTTTAAAAATCACCCTATATCTGAGAGGAAGCCAATGGAGAAGAACAAGAGATGGAGAGATGTGAGAGGAGTAGGAGGTGCGAGAAACTAAGCGAGCAGCCGAGTTGAAGGCTTTAGAGAGAGGATAGAGGGTAGTGTCAGGAAGACCATAGTATAGAGAATTGCAGTAGTCAATTCGAGACAGGACAAGAGAAGAGACTAGAAGTTGCAGCGAAGGATCATCCAGAAGTGGACGAAGCTGCTTAATACTGCTTAAAAATGTTTTGCAAAATATTGAAGCTACCGAATTACAAGTTATAATGGATTTGTGAGAAACGAATTTTTTAGTAGTTCATTTGTTGTTGTTTTTTATATATGGGATACCGGGATTATTACCCCCAAAATAAGTCTCTGAAGTTTTTTTGCTGATGTACTAGATGTCGCTATATAAAACTTTACATTTGATTTTATTGAATCCAGCAACAAAATTTAAAAATCCGATAAATAA
The DNA here is from genome assembly GCA_963978895.1 of Erpobdella octoculata. Lineage (NCBI taxonomy): Eukaryota > Metazoa > Annelida > Clitellata > Hirudinida > Erpobdellidae > Erpobdella > Erpobdella octoculata. Next base: position 2,626,847 of record OZ022239.1, read on the forward strand.
ATATACATCCGGAAAACAATTTGAATATATTTATTTCATTTATCACAACTGTTTCTAGAATTGGTTAGCGACACCTAAAGCTCATCTGCGCATTTTGTATAAATGTTTTTAATCTTCCGCAAAACGTCAAACGAGGTGCAAAACAGCAAAACCTCTGGCCAAGGACCTTGGAACACAAGAGTTCGGCACTGACTTAACTAGGTGGCTCAGTTAGGAGAGCAATTTACTAAAAAGTCGTGCAAAGGCGAACTTCTGCTTTACCCTTCGAAATATGAAGGGTAATATAAAAAAAGCAATGCAATTTAAATAGAAAGACGTTATGCGAGGACGTCGCGTAGCAGTGATTTTCACAGCGATGCGCATGTTATGCAATAATAATCAATTTATTTTCAAATAACAATTAATCAAATATATATGTTTGTGTGTGTAGCCACGTTTATCAGTGAAATCTAGAAAAAAATGGAAATCAATACCAAATTAAACTTGGTGTCTAGATAGTTTTCATTAAAGAGAAAGTTTTAACAAATTAAAAATCTGCTTTCTATTTTACGTTTTATCGGCAAAAAAGAAAAAACTAAACAAGTAAAGAAAAAAACGAGTTTTTCAACACAATCTTATATATATATATATATATATATATATATTAAAAAAAATAAAAAAGAAGAAACAAAAAGCTATATATATATATAGCTTTTTGTTTCTTCTTTTTTATTTTTTTAATTGAATCATGTATTGTCATCCAATATAAAGCTATGCTGAAAGTTTCAGCTTCCTAGCTAGTCAAAATGCTGGTTAAATTTTACTTGCAAGATTTGTGTAGGTACAGAGAAAGCCACACACAAATAGAGATTGTAACATAAATAAAAGTTTGTAAAAAAAACTGGCAACCTGGTTAGTACTGGTTACCCTGCTAGTTGACAATATTTTTACACTTTCTTCCATCATTTGGCTTTGTGTAATGAGATTTGTCGAAGTTTTTACTCAGTTTTTAATTCTAAGCATTAAGCATAAAATAACTGTCTACTGGGTTTAGAAATTTGAAATTTTTGAGGGTGGAGAATTTACCCCTGCGACGTCTGTATGAAACATTGTGTTACACTATTAAAATTATTATAATTTTTATTTCATTTTTCTTTAACAAAGATTTTCGACATTTTTTTTAAAGAATGAGTCATACATCGTTTTAATTTTTAATACCGCAGTAAACCTTTTTAAGAAGATAACCTCTCTAGAAATTGTATACTAAAAATGTGAATGTACCTATAAAAAATACCGTGGTTTCATACGTGCTTCAATATCTGTCGATTCAATGAAAATACGCTGGCGCTAGATAAGACTATTGCGAGCCACAGCTTTGTTTTTGCTTTAGCTGTTTTGTGTTCGTTGGTTGGGCATATAAGTACAGTAAGTGTTATTGTCTCGGTCTGATAATCCAAAAACCGACTTAATTTTCGTGGAGTTTCTTAGAATGACGTTTGAGTTGAATTGATTAATTCAATTAATTGGAGAGTAATAATGGGAAATTCTATATCATGTGTGAATGAACGTTCGTCAACTAAATCCAGAAGTACTTCGAGATCATCCGCAGGTCACCAGCATTATGGTAAAGAATGTATCAATAGGACGGTACCATCTGGCGAAACTTTGTTAACCATTGCAGCGTGTAATGGTGATTTACAATTAGCTAATCAACTGATAGCTCAGGGTGCCAGAGTTGATCAGCAGAACTCAAGTGGAAACACATCACTTCACATAGCTATTCGGGCTCGCCATGATCACATAGTAGATTTTTTATTGGATTGTGGAGCAGATGTGAATGCAAGAGATAGGTCAGGTCTTACACCGCTCCACTTGGCCTGCGTTCATCGTAATTCTTCGGTTGTCCAGAAACTTCTTGATGCTGGTTCTTTTCCGAATGGGATAATGGACAACAAGTTTTACGTCTCGACCCCTCTCATGGCAGCTGTCGAAAATGGCGATCTCAACATGGCTGAAATTCTTTTGCAGTGTGGGGCGGAAGTAGACAAAAAAGACTGGTGGATGAACACTGCCTTACTGAAGGCTGTTCAGGTATTCGTTGGAATTTTTTACATTTATATAGTTCACATGGGTTTTATATGTGTAATGTTTGATGCTATTATTATAATGATGTTATTCAGGTGGGAAGTGTCGATTTAGTACAACTTCTGCTTAGGCACGGTGCGGACCCGAACGTAGAGAATCGCTTCGGCGGTACGGCCCTACACTATTCGACGATCGCCGATCACTGCCAAATTACGAAGCTTTTAATCAACAGCGGGTGCTCCTTGAAGGTGAAGACTATGAATCATTCAAAGAATTGCAGCAAGGTAGTTTATTTAAATAAATAGTATAATTTTTTTCTCAATAAATTTCAACGTGATATTCTAATTTTAAACAAACCTGATTAATTTAGATTCGTTATATATTTTTAATGATATTTTAATTTTTTGATATCGACATTCAAGTATTTAATTCTTTTCGATCTCTTTCTTACAGAAAGCGATAGAGAGGTATCCACCGCTGGCCGCCTCGATACACAGGGCTTGCTACACCTGTTTCAAATTCTTCTTGGAGCAGGGCGTCGACGTGAATGAAAATATAAACTGTAAGAACTGCAAGACGCCTCTTCTTTATGCCGTAACCAACCGAGCCTGGGACTGCCACGATCAGCATTTGCGTTCGACGCCGCAGTGTAACCACTCAGAAACTCCGGTAAGTAATACTTTTAGTAGATATGTTTCCTTCTCTTTTTTTTTATTACTATTTATATTTATTAATAATCGGATGCTGTCTAAAAAATGAAAAACTAGAAGCATCTCTTTTCTGATCTTGTTCTGGTGTTATAAATCTCTAAGAAAGAATTATGTTTTTAATTTTTTCATTACAGATGAGAAATCTTTGTAAAAAATTGATAAGATTATATTATACATATACATAGCAACCTCCTTTGTACATGGATTCGTTTATAACATGGTTTGGACGTTCTTAGACTCCAAAATCTGTGCTATAGCGAGGTTCCAGTGTATTTTAAATTATTCTGGTTTATTAAAATTTTCTAAAAATGTGTTTTTTTCAATAACCAGTGTCTTGTTTTACACAGTTGAAAAATCTATATTAAAAATTATAGCCATCATTACACCATTTTTGTGTTTTTTTATTTCTCAATGAGACATCTTCGTGTCATTCAGATTAGCGTCGATTCGACCCGTCTCAACTTTGCCACGGATTTAATAGAGAGGGGAACATTCTTGAGACCCGTATGGGAGGGTGTCGTCTGGCAAATGAGAAGCATGTACATCACCACTGCTGATTGCGACGCCCTATCGCTGCTCATCAGGGCCATGGGCTTTATCCATCTGGAAAACTTCAAGGTATGCATTTTAGAGTTGTTACTTCTTTGTGTCATTAATTTTCAATTTTTTTAGGAGTAAATAGGATCTAGAAATGTTTTTAATTTCTAGTAGTTTTTGCACATTATTTTATTAAACATTTAAAAATAATTTGATTGAATGATTTGAATCAGTTTATATTTGTTCAAATGATGTTGAATTTGAAAACTTTAAAAATGCTTTTGTTAGGGAAAATCAACAGTTACTGTCAGTATTGTCTAAGGGTCTGTTTATGTTTAAAAAAATTCACAATAACCAGTCAATATAGATATAGTAAGTAAAGTATAGATATGCCCTACTGTGATATGTTCGTATGCAAAAACACCCTCGCGAAGGTGTCATCCAGCCTAGACCTTAAACTGCACAATAAGTAGACAGGCATGTCAATAATAAGTATACAAGTTACAGTAGTTTTCTCCCTAGTATCATTTTATTAATTCATTTCGTATTTATGAATGGTCACTTAAACAAACAAGTGTTTCCATTACTTTAAATTTCCCAAGGAGCCAAACCTTGATCGTTTATATTAGCTAAATGAATAAAATCTGTAATTATTGTCTGTTTTTTCTTGCAACGTTCATTTAGTACTTATGTTACTTTGATCATAATTAAGTAGTGTCTCGATTAGATTAATCAGTCGCCCGCTGGTATTCGTTCTACGAAGGTGAGCCAACAGAAATGCAGAGAATTTCTGTCTCAACCTCTGTGACATTAGAATAATTAATTATTAATGTAAATATTTTTTTTTCCACCAAGGTCGAAACTTTCTACAGGACGATGGTTCTTAGCAGACAGTGGAATGCCGTTTGGCTGTTATATTGTGCCGGATTTCACGTCAACGAAGAATGTAGATCACTTGCTAACAAGATGCGTGCCACGGGCCACGGTTCGACAGCCCATACCATCTCTCTGTTCGGAGGGGCGCTTCGAGACAACCAGGTCTCCGCGGCCACGATCGGTCGCTACCTCGCTTACGCCGGCATCGAGGACTCGATCTCGAACGGGGAGGCAAGTAGTGTTTCCATTACCAGGAGTCTCCAATGGCTGGATTTTTGGCTCGACGAGGTTCTGCCGAATCCGAGATCGCTGAGAAACATTTGCGTCATCAAAATCAGAGAGCATCTACCAGAAAACGTTTTCTTTTTTGCCAAAAAGTTGAACCTGCCTAAAAGTCTCTACGACATGGTTACTCTGACATCGTACTCTATGCCGTGAGAAGGGTTGTAGGAGAATGTCGTCCTGTTTTGTTTGTTTAGTTTTTATATTGGTTAGACATTCTGCCTGGACGCCATTCCTGCTCTCCTCCCGTTGGTCACTTTCTGTGTCGCATACGGGGGGGGGGGGAGCTCGATGGTCCCGTTCTATCAACCAACCCGGCTCACGGTGCTTTGCATGTTTTTATACGATAACAATCAATTCGTCTCTTATTTGAGATTTGTAAATGATGCCACATTTGTTGACAAATTGGTTTATCATGTGATTGCAGGATGATGCATACTTCCTACTTTTATTTGTGCAAACGTAACCGATGCGATGTCCAACGTTACACTACGGTCCATGCATCTTAATTTTACGATGTTTGTTTTTATTTTCTATTTTATTCCGAATCTAACTCGTCAAACTGATTTCCTCACTTTGCCGACTCAGCACAATTCCGGCGAAGAACTAACTTGTTTTCTGTTTTGAGGTCTCATCGCTGTTTCTCAACAAAATGCTGTGCAGTGTGTGTGTTTCTTCGTTTTTGTTTTAATTTTAGTTTTGGTCTCAGTTTTCGTCGCGAGGTTTTGATTTCCAGCTGCCGTTCGAGTTTTCGGTCGATTGTTTGACACAAACTGTCATCTGCGTCACGTCAACATCGTTGGTTATGTAAATGAGTTAAACTTAGCTCCTTAACTATAAGTGTGTCTGCGCTTGTCGAGTGGTGATGTGGTGTTTCGTATCGAATGAAAAGATTATAAATAGTGCTGGGTTTTTCTTAATGGACTTAAATAATAAATATATACGCACTTAAGATAAAGTCAATCTTCTGTATTTTACGAAATCAAATGAACTGCGTAGATCTATTCATCGCAGAGAAGTTTTGTCTACCTGCGTCGTAGTACGTGTAACAGAATGTTTTTTGCTTCTCGTTCAGGGTGCTGGTGGTGTGTGAGCGGAGCGTTTGCTGGTCGGCGGTTCGAATCTAAATCAATATCCGTAGGGAGTGTGAGGGGCAGAAGCAGGGAGTCTGGGAGACAGACGCAGCTTCGACTGGAAATAATGGGGAGACTAACAAAAAAGGGGTAAGGAAAAATAAAAAAAACCCAACTCGCATGCAAAATGTGTTTTTGTGATCTTTTTTGAAAAAGTGTTGAAATGACTATCAATTGTATTTTTTATGCAAAAGTTTATCGAACTACGGCACAGGAACATAAGGTTGCAGAAAAAGGTCATGCTCCTTATGTGTAAGTGTATAAAAAAATATATGTTTTATGCATTTAGATTAGAGTTGAAAAGTAGAACCGAGCCCCCTTCATAGACTTTTTAGGATGAAAAGTTGACTAGCGTCGTTTACCCCAACCCAGTAGGAATCGGCTGTTTACCGATTGTTTGGAGGAGATAGAAGCCTGGTGGATAACTCACTCAGCAATGAAAAGACGATGACTTTGTGAACCGGCACACTTTTTATTAAAAGAAATTCGTCAAATTTATTATAACCAGATTTTGTCGTTAGTTATTTAGCACAATCGTTTTTTTAATACATCCTCTTTTTCTGATTTAAAGTTAACAAGTATGTTTTGTGGATTATGATGATGATCTGGTGGTTGGATGTTTACTGACTAATTAATCACTTTTCATTTGATGGTTAATCGAACACAGTTTGATAATTAAATACAAGTTAATGAGTAATTTAACTAATTAATAAAACTCAAATGCATAAAAGTAAGAATTATATTCCAAAAACTATTTGTTGAATCGATTTCGGCCTCATAACAAACAAGTAAATTAAAAACGAATTTTTAAAACCAATGCTCTTATATGTAATTAAGACACAAATTTTGCAATCAATTTTTTCTTATATTACTCTTTTATTTTATATTAAAGTCTGGCCTGGCGTAATATGGTTCGAAGAGCATTGCGATTTCCATTAAGCTCATAAACAAAAATTTTGCAATCAATTTTTTCTTATATTACTCTTTTATTTTATATTAAAGTCGCAATATACAACAAATAAATATAATAAACATATATATATATATATATATATATATATATATATATATATATATATATATATATATATAAAATCCTCAAGAAAATTAACTAAATTAATTGACTTATTGTAAAACTAATAATTGAATATTGCATTGTCTTCTATCTTGAGCATGTATGCAAAATTTGAAAAAAATCTATCATCAGGAAGTGACTCAAAAATTGATTGCAAGATTTGAAACAGAGAAACAGACAGAGAAACAGAGCCGACGAGTTAATAAAAGCATTGGTAAAAAGACAGAAATTTCCTTGAGGCTGAGTCATCTTGGGTTACCATTCCCTAGCCCTGTGCGAGGTTACTAAGGCTGATGGGATGTGTTGAGCTGAGCTAAGAAAGAAGCGTTAAAGAAAAAGAAATCAAAAGTGGTTATTTATGTTGGGATGGGTAGCAGGAAATTGTATTTTAAGGACTACAGAGCTTTTATAATCATCATTTAGGTACCTATTGATGTGTATTAAATTGTGCTTGTATTTTCTGTTTGTTTTATTTTTATTCTACATGTGTTCGTCAACCCAATCATAGGCGGCATATACTACACCTGTTCCATTAATCAATCAAAATGGAGACAATTCTGCAAGGCAATCATAATTGAAAATGAAATCGTCGAATTAAACAAGGTGGAAAGAAGAAATTACGCCGAACTCATCCAATTCATCGAGCTGATCCATGGAGGAATCCGCAGTTGGCTCTTCCCTAAACAAAATACCGGACCTAATTAGCGAATCAGCCTCTCGCTTCCGGAAAGATGGCTTCTTCTTATTTTCTTCTTCTCCTTCTTCTTCTTCTTTGATGGCTCGCACGAGCCACGAATTCATCAATTAATTGAGAACTTCGCCTGGCGTAAACATATATATAGAATATTCTATATATATGGGCGTAAATAAATCATTTTTTCCTCTTCTTGTTTTCCACGTCGACAATTAGCAAGTTTCGATCGAACGATTTTTTTCCTCTACTACAACGACGACGACGAACTCAGCAGGCGACGGCGATCTATATAATAATAATAAAAAATAATAATACGCCATTTTTGTCTGACGGAGATTCGCGCGCGATATAATTGAATCATTTGGCGTCTGCGATGCCGCTTGTTCGGGCGATGTGCAAATCTCTTAATTAGTGCATTTTATTCTTTTAATAAAACGCGACTAAATTTCATAACGCGCTTTTGAGTTTTTTTTCCTCTGCTTCTTTCTTCTCTTCCATCATCTTCTTCTTGTTCTTCTTCTTCTGTTAGTGAAATTAGTGAACTTTAAAGACATTAAAAGAGGATGGGTAGGTGTTAGGTGTTGGATGAGGAGGAAATCGGTGTTGCTATGGAGCTAAGACAGGTACAACAAGGTGTCTCCGTGTCTTAGTTGTCGCTTGGCTAATATGGCGCGAAAAAGTCACGAGTTGTATTGGATCATTAAAATCTTATATTAAGCAGATTAAGCAGGAGCATTATTTAGAGGCAGGGGGGTCATCAGCTATTTTATGGGGCAAAGGTGTGTAGAGTTTAAGAAATTTTTTGAAAATGTACCTCCGACTACCCCCGCCCCGGTCATCAATCAGCTATTATTGTGGAGGAAAAAGTATAGATTAGTTAGAAAATTTGTGCAGAATAAATTATCGGGAAATGTTTGCTCCCCCCTCCACGAATTTGCTGAAACTACGCTCCTGATATTAAAGCGTACATCGTGAATTTAAATTCGTATGAAACCACCTGCATAAAAAATTACAACAAAAAAACGTTTATTTAGTCGCAAATTATTCTCGTAACAATATACAAATAATGGTGTAATTATCTATTTTAATTGTAACAGAAATCCCCAAAGCTTGAAAATTCAGCGTCGAAATAAATCTTGCTCTTTCACGAGAAGCGTTGAGGTAGTTAGCTCGACCAATAATAACTAATATTATTAATATTAAACTTTACAACGAGTGTAACGTTTGATGTTTCAAAACGCATAAAAAAAATTAAGTCTAATATAAACTGAGAAACATAATATTTTTTTTCTTTGCAGCTAAAACATAGCGAACTTGTAAAAAAAGCTTGGGAGAGAACGATAAGCTGGTTCATGCTTTCGGAAAATCATCTCCATTTTCACGCATCGCTGACTTGGGACTTCACTGCAGATGGAGGAGTCCATCCATCCATTCATCGCTCACCTGTTTGATGATAAGTAGATATATATACATATATATATATAAGTCTGTGTGCTTATCAGAACGTGCATGTGTGAGTGTGCATGCGCGTGTGTCTGTGTGTACATTGTACATGTGCGTGGGTTTGTGTTTGTTTGCGTCATCATTTTAAATTAGTTAGTTTATTTTTTTTCTAACACTTCTCTTTATAAACTTATATTCATAAGTATAAAAAAAGAAGATGTAAGACTTGGTTGTCGAATTATACCTATTAGCTGTTTTTGTCTTATTCTGTTATTTAGCAATTATTTTTCTTTTTTAGTTTTCGAGGCGACGAAAGAGTAGAATACTTCCTGGTTCACTGAACTTTGCTTCCACCGAACGAGCCAATTCCACGCGCAATGCAATCCTAATAAATAATAGTAGTCACTCCAGTCCCAACAACAACAGCAATATACAGCATCTCCGCATCATACTGATTCCTGTCACCACCACTTTCTGTCACGGCTGGAGACACATCAAAGGAAACACCTTGCTGGAAGAACGTTATGCCCCCCCGACCAGCGGGCGTGCGTTTCCAGTGATGAGAGCGCACGGAGACGACGGCCGTGCAGAGGTTATTAGCGATTACCCGAGGCTCTTGGAGAGTTTTACGCTTCGCTGGAATCGAATGGTGGGCTGATTGAAGTGATTTGTGATGAATGAATGAATGGAGAGACTACGCTTGTTTATTACTCGAATTTAATAAGAATGAACTGTCGGCATACATGAGATCATTAATATGGTTGTTATCATTATTATTATTGATATATTTATCTAACAAGTAAATTAAAAACGAATTTTTAAAACCAATGCTCTTATATGTAATTAAAACACAAATTTTGCAATCATTTTTTTCTTATATTACTCTTTTATTTTATGTTAAAGTCGAAATATCTTAATTATATCGAAATATCGAAATTAATTAAAATTATCTAAATTAATTGACTTATTGTAAAACTAATAATTGAATATTGCATTGTCTTCTATTTTAAGCATGTATGCAAAATTTGAAAAAATCTATCATCAGGAAGTGACTCAAAAATTGATTGCAAGATTTGAAACAGACAGAGAAACAAACAGACAGACAGAGAAACAGAGACGACAAGTTAATAAAAGCATTGGTAATAATAATAAAAATATCATCAAAAAGCATCGAATTTAAATATCTCAACTATTTTCATGAAAATTTCGTACACGCTTGAGAATCGCGGTCAGTGAGTGTGGTTCGTGTTAACTTGGTAAAATAGTCTGCCAGTCGGTTAGCGTTTTGTGGTCAAAAAAACCCTCAAGAAAACCCTCAAGAAAACCCTCAAGAAAACCCTCAAGAAACCCCTCGATAAAATCCTCAAGAAAATTAACTAAATTAATTGACTTATTGTAAAACTAATAATTGAATATTGCATTGTCTTCTATCTTGAGCATGTATGCAAAATTTGAAAAAAATCTATCATCAGGAAGTGACTCAAAAATTGATTGCAAGATTTGAAACAGACAGAGAAACAGACAGAGAAACAGAGCCGACGAGTTAATAAAAGCATTGGTAAAAATTACGAAAATTTCCATATATTAAATATTTGATATTTTTCTTCATGTTTATTTGTTATTCGTAAGCAATTGCGTGTTAATGTGTGTATAAAGTGTCCTGAAAAATATTATGATAATGGTACCTGCGTATAATATTATCTATCAAAAATATTATCTTAGTACCTGCGTATAATATTATCTATCAAAAATATTATCTTAGTACCTGCGTATAATATTATATATTTATAACGATCATGACATCCATCAAGAACCTCGTCTGATCTTAAAGAGAAAAACTGCCGAATTTTTCGTCATTTCTGTGTGTCCGTGCGTGTCCTCGTGCCCCGTGTACGTGTGAGTGTAAGTGTGTTTACTTCTGCTTGTCTGTGCAGTGGCATCATTCACACGTCCACCACGTCTCAGCAGCAACAACCAGACGGACCGACAATTCATTAAACTCATTAAGATGAAGAGGAAATAATTGTCTTCCATGCGCATGCGCGACTTGCTCTCCTTCATCCGTGTGTGTGTGCGTGTGTCTGCGCTGCAATAATTTTTCGAGAGCTTCTTTTAATCTATATAATCTCTTCGAGTGTATTTTATTCGAATCTAATAGTCTCTCACTCTCACTCTTTTTCTTTCTCTCTCTCTCTCTCTCTCTCTCTCTCTCTCTCATAATTTAATAAATTAATAATTATTTAATAAATTAATAATTAATTTAATGAATTAATAATAAATTTAATAAATTAATAATTAATTTAATAAATTGATAATTAATTTAATAAATTAATAATTATTTTAATAAATTAATAATTAATTTAATAAATTGATAATTAATTTAATAAATTAATAATTATTTTAATAAATTAATAATTAAATTAATAGATTATTGTTACAATTCGCCCCAATGCGTGAGTGATAGGAGAGAAATACCACTTCCTATGAAAAGAATCCAAAGTCATCGACGCAGATTTTCAACACAACACAAGTCCGACATTGAAGAATTATGACTGAACTTCGACAAGATTATTTATATTTCAGCGAAATAAAAAAACAAATAAAATGATCAAAAACAATAAAGAACAAGTGAAGCAGAAACAAAGTTTTTTTAAAAACACACTTTTATATTTTTACACTATTCAAGTGATCATTTGACATCTTCTGGACGTTGATGTTGTCCAATCGATCCGAAAATTATATATGTTAAATAATCAACGAGTATTTTAGCATAGACAATAAATAGTTCGACGGAAATATCACAAAAAATTATTTAATTACATTTTGTCCAATCGATCCGAAAATTTGATAGAATGCATTGTTAATCAGTTCGGAAGTATGTTTAAATTTTTAAGTCTCTAGCTCATCGGGAAGTTAGTTTAAAATTGATTGCGAAATTTGACGACGGACAGACAGAGAAGTCAAGTTAAGTAAAAGTGTGTAAAAAAGTTGTCCACCAAAACCCTAACTCAGCACATTTCCATCCGAAAGCCCTCCAATTAGAGAAGGCGCGATGAATATATTTTGTGGGCGGGTGATTTCCAGCTCTTCCCAACACGGCGGGCAGGCAGGCCGGGCAGGGAGAGAGAGAGAGAGTGGCGGCGAAATCAAAGTAGTCCTAATGGCGTGCGTCCCCTGCGCGGCTGGTCACAAACTCTGTCATGTTCTTCCACCTCCTCTTACTTACTTACGTGCGTGCATACAATAAATATATGTGTGTGCAGTGCATTCATAATTTTGCATATATATCCTTGGGGTCCGAATTAAAGCAAAGAGCCGGCGTTGGCTTCTTAACACCGCTAATTGCTCGGGTTGAGTCAAGCGAACGTTTGTGATTTAGAGGGGGAAGGGAGGGAGGGAGGGCGAGGGGGTGTGCGGGTCGAATGATTGGGTGGTTCGGTGGATTGAGAGGGATGGTGAATGAACCACGCAATTGGGGGTGAGAATATAAAAGATAATTGATTCATATCAAGAGTACTTTTGTTAATTTAATTAAAGGTTTAAACACAGGTTGGACGGAGAAATGAAAAATAGTCACTTTTTTTCTTCAATATTCAAAAGAGATTTAATTATCCTACAATTCAGATAGAAAAAGAAAAATAATAAACTGTTATATAATCACAATTTGCTAATGTTAACAATATTATTAAGTAAGTGTTTTCGCATTTTACTTTCAATCGCATTTGACGAAACAAAGTGATGGGCGTGTGAGTTGAGATTTTTGATCAAAAAGATATTCCGCGGAGAAGGGGGAGGTGATGATGCAAGTGAAATCGCTAGAAATAAACGCACCCTTTGCTAATGGAGGGCAGATGACACGGGTACGAAGAAGAGGGTTGGTGGGGTGGGGTGGTGGTGGGGGGTGGGAAGGGGTAAACGGAGTGAAAGAGTGCGGAGAAAAATAAGGAAGTGAATTGGGTTGATGATGTGTGAGAGTGAGTAAGGAGTGAAGTGATGTATAAGAAAGAGTGAGTAGATAGGTGAGAAACTGGCGATTGGTTGAGTGAAAAAAGTTGGCGGATAACTGAGCTGACGAGTGACCAGAGAGTTTAAAGAGTGACAAAAATAATTAATAAAGAAGAAGAGTATTTTGTTGAGAAAGTGTGTGTGTGTGCGTGCGTGTATGTGTGGGTGCGTGCGTGAGTGAAAGAGTGAAAAAGGGCTGGTCAGTAAACAGCTGTGTTTTTATTTTTATTTTCTCTATTAACAGAATAATTTCACTGCAATTCACATCCGTAGATTTGTTTTTAAGTACTTCTCCCTCAAATTATAATTAATTACCAAATGTTTTTTTTTTATATTTTTGAAGTTTAAAACAGTTTTTGTTGATCGAGTGGGTGGGAATAATTTAGAGCTGAGAGATCTTAATGGTGGATGAGTGCTGGAAAGTATTACGGGAGATCGGAGGAGTTACGGAATGACGGAAGACTGCTGGGGAAGAATGAAAGAGTGACGAAGGAGTGCTGGAATAATAAAGGAGTGACGGAGGGGAGGGGTGGGGTGCTGGAAGAATGAAGGAGTGACGGAAAAGTGCTGGAAAAATAGAGTGACGGAGAAGTGCTGGAATGATGAAGGAGTGAAGGAGAAGTGCTGGAAGAATGAAGAAGTGACGGAGGAGTGCTGGAAGAATGAAAGAGTGACGGAGAAGTGCTGGAAAAATGAAGGAGTCACGGAGGAGTGCGGGAATAATAAAAGAGTGACGGAGGAGTGATGGAAGAATGAAGGAGTGACGGAAAAGTGCGGAGATATAAAAGGAGTGGTGGAGGAGTGCTGGAAGAATGACGGAGTGACGGAGGAGTGCTAAAAGAATGATCGAGTGATAGAAAAATTAATTGTAAAGTTGATTGGTTTGATTGCAACTACTTTAATGAATCTACAGTGCACAGGTATAAGCAGAGCTGCATGCATGCAATTCATCGGAAAGGATGGCACGGGAAAGAAAAAAAGAGCTAATGAGACGACTAATTTGAACAACTTGAACAACAACGATGACAATACATCAACAACAATACACAGCTGACGTTAACAACAGGATTGTTACGCAAGCCGACGACCTTCTGTCGCCCGACGAAGCGGGCGACGTGCTGGGTCAGACTGGGCCAATAATGACCCCAGCAAGATGCGGAGACAGTCGGTGGCAGAAAAGGACGGGGCACGCAGTTGATGAAGGGAGATTTTTTTCTCTTTGTGTGCTGTGATTGAACGAAGGGGGGAGTGACTAGATGGAATGGTCGGTGAGTGACTGGGGGGGGGGTGGGTGTGAACACGATTTCATAGCTGAGTAAATGATTCTGACTCTACTAGGGGTAAACCGTCTAAAATGACGGATATTTAGCCGCTTGGGCTATATGTTGCTTCTCAGAGGTGGTTATGGGCTGGTTTGACCCATGGGTCGGATTGGGTTGAGTCCAAATTTTTTTTGACACATGCGTAGGTTGAGTTGAAAAAAAATTATTAGACAAATTTTTAACTGTGGTTGGGGTTGGGTTGCGTTGGGTTCGAAAATATAACTTTTCAGGTGGGTCGGGTTAAGAAAGTGGTGGGCTGGGTTGGGTCGTCAAAAATGGACCAATGTCCACCTCTGTTGCTTCTGAATTATCTATGTATTTTTGTATGCTGGGATTGTTGTGTATGCATTTTTATATGCATGTATACTTATGTATGTAATTTTATATGCTTGTATATTTATCCATGCATTTTTATATGCTGGTATATTATTACTTATGCATTTCTATATGCTTTTTTATCATTATGTATGTGTATTTTTATATGTTCTTATATTGTTAGTGTTTTTATATTGAATATGTATGTATTTTATACTCTTGTACATTTATATATTTACTAGTGATAACCCATTAAAAATGTGGGAAATGTATTAATGACGATTGCAGAACCACTTAACAGCGTAACACGAATTTCTAACATACATAAATATTACATCAGAGGTGGACACGGGTCCATTTTGGTCGACCCAACCCACAAGTTTCCCAGCCCACCAGAAAAGTTAAATTTTCTAACCCAACCCAATTCAGCCAACAGTTAAACACTTTTTGTTAATTAAAAAAAATTGTCAACCCACCCCAACCCACGCCTATGTCAAACAAATTGGACAAAACCCATCCCAATCCGACCCACATTTTTTTTGTTAATTAAAAAAAAATTTCAACCATATGTCACGCATATGTCAAAAAATTGGACCATACCCAACCCAACCTATCCCAACCCATTCCATCCCATGGGTCAACCCAACCCATGTTCACCTCTGTACTACATATATACTTATATACAAACATACAGACAGACAGACAGACAGACAAACAGGCAAACAGATAGGCAGGCAAACAGACAGACAAACATATATTATGCACGTATTTTTAAGCATTTAACTTTTCTCTTTTTACCTAGAAGGTTAATTAAACGTATGTTTTTTATCACGCCAATTTTTTTTTTAACATTTTGCAGCAGTCAATTTTATAATTAATGCCAGTTAATTACTGCCTAAGTAATTAGTTATTCCTCGTTGCAATGATGAGCTTCAATGCACAGTCAGAACGTCCCCGTAATTTTCATTTAATTCATATTAATTGATTTTCGCTCGCCCTTCGAAAGTTTCCAGCGTAAATTCCATGGCGGTCACTATACTATACTTACTCGTCAGTTTCGATATGCCGCCATTGTTATTATCTCACAACAGAGAGAACTTCTGATTTTTATAAGAAAAAAAATCTAAACGGACATAAAACATTAATTTGATTAAATCACTTTTAAGACATTGCAATTTTCACAAAGTAAATAATGATGAAAAGTAAAATATATTTTTGTCAAAGCGATGTATATTTTTGTTTGTACTTATGTATGCATGATGTGCATTGGGCATATACGTATGTGTATTTCTACGTCTACTTGTTATTTTTTGTTTATCTACGTGTATGATTTTTTACAGTGATCAAGCTTGGAAAAACCCACGAAAATAATTTATTTAATGCTCACTGATACAGAGCACACTAACATACAAATAACAACACATACACCTATATTAATAAAACACATATAATTATACTTAAGTACGTGAGGAAGCGATAATTGAGTGTGACACGCACACACACACACACGCTCACACACAAACACACACACGCAGGTAACACGGACTTTTTTTTCTTACCTCTTTCCACCAACACTTGAGTAGACACGCACAGACTCCGCCCACTTCAAATCATCTACAATTTCCAGCAGACAACCGGACCGTGTAGGTATAATATGACGAGTATATGACAGTATGTAGTATATATATATATGTGTGTGTACGGTGTAGATGTAGATGTAGTCATCCGTTCAGTGGTTATTCGATTCCATTGTATTCGAGTATTTAGCGCAGATCACATCTCTCATAATTGGTTCCCTGCCCGGTATAAATAGCTATATTTTTTTATTTCTCGCAATTTTTACGCCATTCGTCAAAAGCGGTAGTTTGTACTGTGAACAAAGTTGTCTTCACCTGGAATTTAGTACGGAGTTTTTCCGGAGTGTATCCGGACTGATTGATTTAAAACTTTCGAAGTTATTAAATCTTCCGGATTGAACGAGTCTGTCTGTATGCTGTCAACCATCAACTTTCCAAGTGCGCCGAGTTAGCTAAAGAAAGCTCAGAGAGAGAGAGACTCTATCGGGACTTCAATCTTCACTGAACCAGGTAATTCAATAGCCGTTTTAGTGTACGAATGACAATTAGAAATTTCGGTAGCCACGATTAGCTGCGTACGAGTACAGGTTAGAAAGACGGACAGACAGACAGACAGACGGACAGATAGACAGACAGACAAAAAAACGAACAGACAGGCAGACAAACAGACAGACAGATATCAGAAGCAAGGTCTGCTCATTAGATTTGAAGGAGCAAGGAAGCACAAACTCTTTGACGGCTTTTAATGACTTCGACATTGCTCCCATTTATATCATCGTACACACTTGTTTAAACGACTAATCGGTTTATTTATTTGTTTGTTTATACTTCTTCTACAGACACCTCGTAAAGCCGCGTTGAGCCAAAAAAAAACTGTTGTTGAGGACAGCTTTCATGGAGTCACTCGACTGTGATGAGAAGATTTCTTCCGCAGTGGATCGATCAACATCATCATCATCATCATCGCCATCTTTATCATCATCATCATCATTATCGCCGTT
This sequence comes from Erpobdella octoculata, assembly GCA_963978895.1. Lineage (NCBI taxonomy): Eukaryota > Metazoa > Annelida > Clitellata > Hirudinida > Erpobdellidae > Erpobdella > Erpobdella octoculata. The sequence goes on from OZ022239.1 coordinate 2,643,881, forward strand.
GTCATCATCATTATCATCATCAACCGTGTTTCCTCCATCATTATCGTTACAACTTTTTCAGTCTACAAAAGGGATTGATTTATCGACATCGTCTAAACCGTCAGCGTCTTCCATTCGTTTTAATACAGTCTCCATAATGACAACATCATCTTCTTCATCTTCATCATCATCATCTTCATCATCATCATCATCATCACCATCCTCATCCTCATATATCTTTACCTCATTTGCACCACTTAATCCGCTCCCGTCCGCCTTACTACAACATCGACACGCGCACACTTCCACCGGACTTGACACGCCCGATCTTTCCCGCCCACAAGGCATCCCGTCCAATCACATCTCCGGCAAAAAACGCACCTCCTCCTTATTCACCATCGAGAACATCTTGAAAAAAGACATCAAATCCAGCAATTGTGTCAACGACAACGGCTCTGCGGAGTCAACTTTTCCAGCTCCATCTTCAGGACGTTCAACTTCGGAAGCGGCGCCGCCGCACATAAACGCGAAGCAGCTTCTCAGCTATCGTAACTCCGTTCATTTTTCCACAACTGGAATGATCTGCTCGCCTCTGAGTCTTCTGTCTTATTCGAATTCAATTTCGAACGACAAATTCAGCAGCACATCCCTGTTACGTCACATCCCGTCGTCGTCGACCCTAGTGAGCGGCGCTCCGAAAGCTTTTTTCAATACGCTCGCTCAACCGAATCAAAGCGAAGCAGACGGCGGCGATGCGTGTGGTGGTGCGAGTAATTTGAGAAGAGCTCTCGCAGATGAAACGGTTCTTGAAGCTTTCAGGAAGAAGTTTCTCGACGTTCGCTGCGGCGACGAGGCTCAAGGACGGAAAACAGAAAGACTTGGCAGAGACACTTTCTGCCAGGACACCACTGCCAAACCTGGTGGGTTTAAAGACGTTGAATCTACCAAAGAAATTTCAGACGACGATGCCGGAGAGGACAAAATTGAAATTGAGGACAGTGACAAAGGTGAGGGGAGTTTTTTGGCAGAAGAAGAAGAAGAGGAGGAAGAGGAGGAGGAGGAAGAATCAAGTTTCGAAAGAAAGAAGAAGACAAGGACGGTTTTTTCGAGAAACCAAGTAGCTCAACTAGAGAGCACGTTCCTATCGAAAAGGTATCTTTCGAGCTCCGAAAGATCGTGCCTGGCCCAGGCGCTAAGACTTACAGAGACACAAGTCAAAATCTGGTTCCAAAACCGGCGGAATAAGTGGAAACGTCAGCTCATCTGCTCCAATTCTCCACCGGGCGAACGTCCTGATGTTAACTTCGATCAGAAGCAGTACTCTTGCCTACAGTCGGCCGTCCTTACTTCTTCCGAAGGAGATATAAATCACGTTCCAGTCAGTTACCTTCTTCAGAAAACCAGCGATCAGAAGCTATCAGCGACGAATTCAGCTTATTTCCATTTTCCTAAGAGCTATAGTAGCTTCTTGCCTTCATTTTTGATTCCGCCAACCTCTTCTGGTATGGAAGCAGATCCAGACAAAACATCCCAGTGTTTTCCTTTCTTTCGAACCACTGCCTTTCCAGCCTATGGGCTACAACCTGCCACAGCCTTAGCCAACGTTACAGCTAGGAGTGGAACTTGAAACTGATATTGGGTCACATTTCTATTATTGTTTTGTTTATTTTTTGCTCAAACAATTATTGCGGTTTAGTTAATTAATTTTTTTTTCTATCGTCTAGCCTTCTATAATATTCGAATGTTATATTTTTTGCGTTCAGATATTTAGAATCTTTCCTTTTTGCAGTAAATAAAAAACAACAAAAATTCGTGACGTCTTTTGTTTACCGTTCGTGCAAGCGTTTGAAAAACATTCAAATCGTAATCGACCATTTCAAAAAGTTGTTGATCAGCTCTCGAGCTTTAGACGAAATCTTTCGAAAATAATTTAAAAACGATTTAATACTCGCATCGCATGGATTATCGGCAGTGTAAGAAACGCCAGGTGAAATTCTGCTCGGCGAACAACGAGTGCATCTACAACCTGCTGCCACAGCCGTTCGAGAAAGCGTGCAAGCCTTCTCTGTACACATCTAAGTTTGCGTCCATCGTCAAAAACCAGATCAAACAGCAGACTAAATACGGTCACAAGACATTCGGCTATGCGCACGAGCCGCTCAAATCGCCGCAAGAGTTCCTTAAGAAACACGCTCGAAATCCGGCAGCTTCTCTGCTGAAGTCGGCTAAGAAAGAGTCGAGTTCTAAGCCGGCTGAATGCAGCTCAGAACCGGCGCAGTCGGCAGCAGAGCCGAAACGCGAAAGTGATTTGAAAACTGCCGAACGCCGGGAGAATATCGGAGATGGTTCAAAAAAACCAAAAAACGTTAAACATGACAAAAAGAAGAAAAATAATGAGACAAAAATTTTAGAGGAACCGTCCTCAGATTCCGGACCTGTTAGCAACATCAAAAAGGTGTTAAAAGAAAAGAAGAATTTCATCACCCTAAACGCCAAGTCTGTTATCGGCTTCAAGCCTACCGAACCTGCCAAGAAAATGATAGTCTTCACAAGGAGAGGCGACAAGCTGAATTTTTCCGAAGGTGGTCTCGACATGAAGTACTGCAGGTCGGAAAATTTCGGCAAGAAGCCGAAGTACCTGGAGAGCAGACGCGAGCTGGTGGAGAACGCGAGGGACGAGTACGACGAGAAGATATCGGAGAGGATGCGGGCTGGAGCCCTGAAGAAGCTGAGCGAAGAAGAGAGAGAGCAGATGCTGGCCTGCCTCCAGGAAAGTCACAGGAAGCTGAACGAGCAGTACAACAAGCTGCCCATCATCATGCGCACTGTCTACATGAAGAACATCAAGATGAAACTCGAACTTCAACTTGCCCAACTCGAAAAGGATATAAGACTCATTTCGGCGCATCCAGAAATCTACATCGCTAACTAATGCGACCTCGTGTGTTGTGCTGTGTTGTTTATTTATTAGAAGTATAATTGTTTTGGTTTTTATTATTTCAATTAGTTAAGTAACGTTTAACTGAATATAACAAGTTATGTATATATGTTCTTAATTATAAACATATCTTGACATTAAACACACGTGAAATTATTAGAAAAGATAAGCTTTAGTTTTAATTTTGATTGTTTTTTTCAGCGGCGGTTTTGATTGTAGGTACGTTGTCGTGGCAAGCGAATATTCGCAAACGTGGTAAAAACGTTAATGATGAGGGGGGGAACGGGGAATGGGGTTATAGTGCCCCGTCATTTTTCTTAGAAAATTTTCATAAAGTCTGACCGTCATAAAAAGTACCTAACCATACAAAGTAGTCCCTCCCAACCTGCCCCATCTCCCATCTCCATTGCGGACATTGACGACGCCAGCCGTTTTCGAACCACCCTCCGACAGCCGGACCACGGGCCAGTGGGTAAAGACTGACCACTGCGCTATCAGAATATTTTTGGCTTGCATGCTTGACAGCACATTATGAGCTGTTTCGATTCTAAGAAAAGACATAGATTGTTTTTGTAAGTTTATTAAAAATCGCAATCTAAAGAAGAAATTACTCTCACAAGAAACTGTAATACTCTCTCTCGCTGATAAATCTTCACGAAATTGGAATACAAATGTTAGTCAATAAAAAGTTTAGAAAATCAAGTAAAAAACCGGATGTATTAATGCTGCATTGAAATCTAAGTTCAACATAGTAAAAAAACGAATATAATATTACAAAAGACGAGAGATGAGACGATTGGACATCACTAGAAAAATAATTGTTTGAATAAGTAATGTCAGCTGCAAAAAAAACGATTAATACTGAAAATTGGCAAGACTTGTGGTAGAGATCTATTCAGAGCAATATTTTTATAAATACAATAAATTAAACTTGATTATTAAAATAAAAATAATAACATACTTCTCAAAATTCGAGGAAAATACAAAAAAAAATTGAAGCACATGAGAAATAAACTGAACACATAATCAAAAATTGACTAAAATAAAAATTAATAAATACTAGTGATATTAATTAATTAATGCTGCCTGTGTAGATTATTTTGATCAGCCTAGAAAGGCACTTAAGATATCAACTCCCCGCCTCAGAAGCATCTCCGTTTGACGGAAAAGAGTGCACTCCTCGCTGCGTAGCCGAGTGTAATTCAAGCCGTTCGAAGGCGTCACCGGCGGCTCGCCGCTGCCTGAGCCGTCTGGGCAGTCGTCCGCTGGTGAGGAAGGAGAGGTGGAGGGGGAGGAAAAGGGGGGCTGATTTGGAATGTCAGGGCAGGCTTCGATGCAGAAGATCTTGTAGAAGTTCGTGCACAGGCACTGCTCCGAGTCGTCCCACATGATCTCGCTGATGCCGTCGAGAACGCTCTCGGAGCGCTCCCTGTCGACGAGACTCAAGACTCGTTCGTTCGTCCTGTTTATCTTGACCAGGTTCAGGGTGGCTTTCCAGAGGAGGACTCGAATGTGACAAAGGTCCTTCAAGTCTGGTTCTATCGTCTGAATTGAAGAAAACAGAGAGAGAGAGTGACGTGTGAAATGAGAACGATAATGGCGGTGGTGTTGGTGGGTGTAGTGGGGGTGATTGTTGCAATGGTGGTGGTGGTGGATGTGGTGGGGGTGGTGGCGATAGCGACGAAATATAAATTTTTGCCACTTACCACTTCTAAATCTTCGGGACTTCCGGCACTGCACCAAAAACTGTAAAAAAAATCAGAACAGCAATTAGAGAAGCTAAAAAACAAAGTTTTTTTTCTCTCTCACAAATCTCTTATATTTTGGCTTGTGCTTATTAAAATATAGATTTAAATACTTAAAAAAAAATTAAAAAATATTCTTAAAAAGTTCTCAGCATTTATTAAAATGCATTGTCACAAAGAAACGAGTCTAAATTCCAAGTTTCAGCTCGATCTGACGAATGGGCAGTCCACAAGAAGGACCGGCGATAAAATTGATACGTTGGATTCAAAAATAAATTATAACAGTACAAAAATACCCAGCGGACAAAAAAATAACCAAACAAACAGAATTATCACACACTCACATGTCCGGTCTGGAGAGGAGAGACTGGATCTTATCACTGGCCCTGGAAAAGCTGGAATTAACCTGCGTCAAATAGTTCCGCTTCTCTTCGTCAGTGCACGAATCGTGATCGTCTCTCTTGGACAGATCCGACCACGTGATCGGGTCCCCTTGCATCTGGCATACTCCGTTTATGTCTTTCGGGAGGTCGAGACTTCTGAGATCTATTAAATCTAAAGGAAGACAAGTGGAGGAAAGTTAAACATTATTCTCTTTTTGGAATTATTACTAGTATTTTATAATAACAAAAATTATTATTATTATTACTATTATGCTTATAATTTTCATTTATTTATTTTATTTTATTTATTTATTTATTTTATTTTATTTATTTATAACATTCACAAATAGCAGGGCCAACGGCCACTTACACCATTTGAATGGCAATATAAACAGAAAAGGAGTAATTGAGCGTTCGAAACAAAAACAAAATCAAAAATGAAACAAGAAAGAAGACGCAAAATAATAATTTTTAATTATTATTTATAAAATAATGATAAAAAAAAGTTTGGCTTCCGGGTAACAAAGTGTCCTCCGCGTAGTACGGCGTACCTTCATCCTTAAGCAGCTCTTCATCGTACGCGGTATAATCGAAGCTCCTTTTGTCTCTGCCATGGTCGACGTTTCCACCACCATCGCCGCCATCAACCCCGCCTCCACTTGGTATGGTAATGTCGTTGTCGGCGGCTTCGTCGTCGTTACTGTCGCCTCTTGTGATGTAACGACTCTCAGCTAAAAAAGTTACTAAAGCCATGACGGCCACCAGCCTTGCTATGATTTTAAACACGAGTGCCACCATTGTAAGATGTTTATCTTCTATCAGAATAAATAACTTTGAATATCGAAGAAATAAAAAATTTAGGACGAAAACCGAGATATATAAGTATATTTCCTACAATAAATAACTCCTTTACAATGAATGTCCTAAACACAGAATCTACTTTTTCAGAGTTTATTCTAGACGGACAAGTAGCACAGAAGATGAAATGTGTCTTACTCGAACTGGCCGGCCGGCTTATATAGCCATAAAACTTGGAGGTTAAAGAACTGTGGGAATTTTAAACTGTGACATACATATAATTAGAGCGCATCCCCGCAGACGATCAAAAACAATGGAAAAATCTGTTCAATCAAATCGTACGTCTTGTAGTGTTACTTTCCCTTCCAATACAACCTCTCTCTCTTTCTCTCTCCTCTCTCTCTCTCTCTCTCTCTCTCTCTCTCTCTCTCTCTCTCTCTCTCTCTCTCTCTCTCTCTCTCTCTCTCTCCCGCTTTCATTTTCTATAGAGCAAAACATATAAAGCGTGTACTACGTTAAACTCTAAGTATATACGTGCTCATTCAAGCAAACATTAAAAAACGAGTAATTATATAAATATTCTAAAGCATGCTCTTAAACTCCTTAAAAGGAGATAAATTAAATGCGAATTAAAAAAAAAGCGTCACACGTTTTCATGCAGCCTGGTTAAAAAATTATTAGCCGTCCCCTGATATTTACCTGGTTAGAGTGGGGGAATGAAATATGAATGTGACGGTCTAAAAAATAAAAAAATAAATTAATACAGTTAAAACCACCTCTGAATCAATGCCCTATTTATTTCTCACACACTATCTTTTTTGTGTGTTGTTAGCGTGAAAGTAGTGCATCATCTCTTGTGGTTATAAGCGGATGTTTAGTTTCGAATGCGTTTACAAAAGACAATCAGTGCTTAAAATAGATTTGTATAAATTAAACTAAATGATTGAATATAGTTGAGTATTGATTGAAAATGAATAATATTGAACTTAAAAAAAGCATATTTGCTCATCAAAGAGGTTGAAAATCGAAATCGAAAGTGGAAATCCCAGCGTGAGAAGCCGAGATTTCAGGAGGAAACGATAGCTAGTGATGTGCGAGATTGTTAGCATTCGTCACTGTAAATGCTCGCACTGTGTAAACACCCATCTTTGAGTATCAGATTTTTTTCTTTTATGTTGTAATTAGGCAAATTAGTATTAATTATACTCAGGAATTCATAAATTCGTTGAGTTGTTAACAAAAAAATAAAAAAATAAGTAGAAACGTTATTTACTTCTGAAGAAAATTAACGACCTCGAACTCCTGCGTGTAGGTGTTCTGCTCAATTATAAATTCGTGATTTACAAAAGCAAATACATATATGAGTCAATTTAATTTATTTCCTGGTAGTTCGTTACGTCGGTAACCTTTGTATAGGGTCGGTATGTTTTTAGATCTATTTTTAGATAATTACATTATTTCAATCTTTCATTTTGTGGGATGTTACGGACGTACGTATGTAGGTACACGTACGTACCTACGTACGTACGTGTGTGTGTGTATGTATGTATGTATGTATGTATGTGTGTGTGTGTGTGTGTGTGTATGTATGTATGTATGTATGTATGTATGTATGTATGTATGTATGTATGTATGTATGTATGTATGTATGTATGTATGTATGTATGTATGTATGTATGTATGTATGTATGTATGTATGTATGTATGTATGTATGTATGTATGTATGTATGTATGTATGTATGTATGTATGTATGTATGTATGTATGTATGTATGTATGTATGTATGTATGTATGTATGTACGGATGTATACGTATATGCATGAATACATGCATATTATGTTTAAAATAGCTTAAACGACCGGTCATCCTAGGTAGTACTAATTAATATTTCAGCATGCATCATAGTTTATAAGTTCATTTATATTCATGATTGTAGTTGTATGCAGTGCCGGGACTAACACATATGAGTGGCCTTCAAAAAAAAATTTACGTGGCCATTTACTGATATACTGTTGTCGCACCTTGCTTTCAGAACTTTTTTTTTCCAAAAGCTACTCAAATTTTTCTATTAAAATGGCTAATGACCAGATGAAAATATGCGGTAGGTAACTGTTCTTCATTTTCAGAAAAATTTTCAAAAATGCCTAAAGGTACTCTACTTTCTTGTCAAAACTCGCTGATTGATAATTAATTATTCTATAATGGCACAGCTAAATCAAACAGCTTTACTTATTGTCAGCAACTATACCTACTTGCACAGTTGAACGATCATTCAAAGCATTACGAAAAGGGAAAACTGAAATATAAATAGTTTATCATTATAAATTAATTTCTGTCACATTATTAAATTCAATGTATTTATTATTTTTGTGTGTGTTATAGTTTAGAAATCCAAACATGTCTAGCTAAACCTTTATGATGAAGCTGTGAGCAATTTCTATCAAGTGTTTTACGCGTGCGTTAAAAGAAGAAATTAAAAAAAAATGGTTGACTATATAATATTAGTAATAATAAATTGCATTTAAAAAGTGTTCTAAAACGTATGGTTTCTTGGGATGAAATTTGCTTTAATTGGAGATGTTTTCGTCTCCAGTGACTAATCTAGGCATCTTTAGGGGGGAAAAAATGTTTGACTATATAATATTAGTAATAATAAATTGCATTTAAAAAGTGTTCTAAAACGTATGGTTTCTTCAGTTCTTGGGATGAAATTTGCTTTAATTGGAGATGTTTTCGTCTCCAGTGACTAATCTAGGCATCTTTAGGGGAGAAACTCCCCCCCCTAAAATTGTAATTTCTCCCCTTACAAAAATTTCCAGAAAAATAAAATAATATAGCTATAAAATATAGCTATCAGACTCAGTATATTATTATATCATGTATTTATCAGGTGAAGACTAAAGTTATATATGAATTAATGATGAATTATAATTCATTTTATAATTCATAATAATTTTAAACATGTTTATCTTCTGATTACAAACCAACCCACCAATAGTTAAAAATATATGGCACAGGAGGCGTTACAGAGATAATTTAGTTTCTGAAATAGCTTATGCAGCTTCCCATATTATAATCTCTTTGTTGTGTTTATTTCCGGACCTAGTAGTAGACTGTACAAACACAATAATTTTTTATATATTTTTTTTTGCTGATCAATGTACAAATTACTAAACAGACGTGAATAACTGAATATTATTAGTGAATAACTAAAACTTGTCTAGCGGTCCACCCACAATTAAAATTTTGTAACTTATTGGTGAATGTTGTTATTTCTTCAAATACTGTCATTGCTAAAATTCCAATATAATTATTTCATTACAGTGTCTTAAAAAACACATTTTCAAAACAGGATAGTATATTTCATCACAAAATCTCTAAAAAATTATCTACAAGCACAAAAAAGACCATAAAAATTTTTCGCGGTCCTCCTAGGAAACTTATTTACCCCCCCCCCCCCTAGCCATAGGGGGCTAAATTAAACACTGTTTCGTCTCAAAGATTGACTCCACTGTTGAAAAGACCGAAGATGATAAAAAAAAATTGGAAAAGTGTCTTTATTATGCCAGCTCTCTAACGTGTTTTTTTATCATCTGTTTTCATCGCAAGTAGAATCCCTTCGTGTCTAAAAATTTGATTTAAACAAGCCGGAAACTATGTGTGACTTGGCTCATACTAAACGAGACAGTGCCACCCGCGGCTTACACTAAACAGAAAAAATGGAGAGAGAAAAAAAGTGTGGTCGAGTGGTCTGGCCAGAGGGATATTTTATGGTTTTAACAAACCACTTTTGCGGTAAGAGTGCCTTCTAGTGTTAGCAGCAGCACCTACCGAATTAAATATAAATATAACTACCGAACAATAATTTGTTGTCTATGACTATACTACATAGATTCTAGAACAACTGTTACCGTACGGTCAAATAAAATAATTGTAAACAGTCATTTTGGCATTAAAGTAGTATATGTGAGTGTATCATGTTAACTTTTAATTATAATGTTTACTGCAAATCACTATTGCGTTACAGCTGGTTTACTGATGGAAGAGTTTGGCAATAGAGGACGTGTGCAAACAATTAGGCAGAAAACTGTTTAGTGCAACATTTTGGATTTATTACATTCTTTACACAAAAAATATTTTCATCTTAATATTATGGGTAGAATTTCTTCCAGTGTGGTTTACGTCAGCAAAAACGCAAGCCTATCCGTTTGTGGAAACTGAAACTGAAACGGAGATGGTAATTCCATAGATATCTATGGGTAATTCTAAAAAATACAGCAACGATTTACCGAATTATTAATAGAAGTTGACAAAAAGAAAATATGAATATGAAAATTGAAAAAACCTAAAAACGTTTGAATTATAAGTTTCAGCTCCAGCTTCTTAAAATTATTGACTTATTATAGCAACACTATATAAGGTGCTGCTGGTGCAATAATACATCTAGAAGTTGATTTACTAAGATGCGGAATAAAAATCGGATGACCGAACTAGAGAAGCCTTTCAGGAGCCGGATAAGCACCAGATGGAGTCTCATGGACCACTTGGTACGTTGACACGGACACAAGACTGCCTGGTGATGCGAGAAATTGTCACAGAGGTAGAGAGAGCAGCACTGCACAGTTAAGAACTGAGCCTTTTATTGATAATTTCGACGAATAAGATTATGATTATGATTCCAATGAATTTCCACCTATATTCTCTATTTCAAGGAAGCAGTATCTAGTAGCTAATACTAGCTAGTAGTTACGACAAGCTACCGCAGTGAAAATTGTGAGTATTGCTGGTTTAGTAACCGTTTTTGGAGGTGTCGCTACAGGCTACGTTTACTGTACAAATAAAAATATATAATTAAGATAAAGCGCTCAAATCAAAACTCAGACAGTAAGTAATAAATAAATAAAAACCCAAAAATGTATTACTACCTCATAAGCTTTCCGCCGCTGAGCTGAAAAGTATGTATACGTAGACGCAGTGGCGTAGCGAGGGTATCTGGCGCCCGGGGGCAGATGCCCCTCCCTGCTCCTCCACCCTTCGCTAGACCACTATGTAGACGTGGGGGGGGGGACGGCGGAGAATAAGAATAAGAAGCGAGGACACAGGACACGCACGACTGACATGGCAAACACGATCATTGGACCGTGAACATGCCATGCAGAGTTCTTCCACAACAACGGTGTAATCCGCCGAACGAGTTCATTTGACCGCGTGCACTGCATGTCCGGGTTTTCTGCCGGGAGCTGTTCCAGACGATGGTGATGGAAAAGAAATTGAACCAGCAGAAGTCTCTACCATGTTTTTAGAAGTTCTTGGGGTTTTTTTTTTTAAATACGGTAGCTGCGACAGCAATCGCATTCATTCTTTTAATGTCATGATGTAATTAGTATTTAGGAGTGCAGCCTGCAAAGTTGAGCATTCTTATCGCTCAAAGTTTCCTGATGCGGAGCTGCTCATTTGTAAACAAGCGTTTTTCCGCCATGTTGTTTTTTTCTGCTTCGTTTGTTTAACAATGAATGAATTCAAAAAAAGGCTCTAAAAATATTCAAACGGACTAACAATCGTGCTCTAACAATTTCCACAGAGCAAAGAAATGTACAAGAACATTGATTGATTGAACAAGCATATTTAATTCGCTAAGTCGCTAATAGCCAGCTATGAAATAGATATGTTTAAAATAAAGTGTCTTGAGGTTGGGCGAAAATATATAAACATCAAACCCAAACCACTCTAACCAATCATGATATGGAGGTTGACATTTAAAAGTGGGGGTAATGATTTCAACCATCTCAACCACGACCAGGCTCATTAGTGATAAATACAGTTTTCTCTCTCTCTCTCTTCTCCGTCACTATCTCGCACTACCTCTCTCTCTCTCTCTCTCTCTCTTCCTCTCTCTCCCCCTTCTATTTTTCCTCTGCTTGCTAGCTCTAGCGTGTTGCGGAATAAAATTTTTCGTCAAAGACCAGCGCCGTGGATTGCTTACATAAATACACACAACTGGATCAATACAAGCACCGTCGTCAGCTGCTTGGTTAGCAAGCATGCCAGCTGCCGATGAGCGCCGGGCACTGCCGGGGTCGCGCGACGGTACAATGGCGACGGTGAAATCTTAATTTAAAAAAAAAATAACAATAATTAACAAAATGTCTTCAAGAGTTGAGCGAAAGAGGGAAGTATAATAGTAGTGATGGTGGGAATGATTTGATTCGATCGTTAAAAGAAAATAATTAATTTATTACAACACATTAATCGCACTTCACACGCATCTCATGATGAGTTAATTAGAATACTAATTAAAGTGTCGTCTGTCGCTACTTTACGACGACGACGGCTGCGACGACTGTCGCCGCTACTTTACTACAGTTAGCGACTGTCGCTACTACTTCACAACGGAGGTTGAATGGTGAATAACAGGGGCTGATGGCTTGAATACCTACGAAATCTATTAAATGTACGAGGCTGTAAAATAATATTTAAATAATATTATTTCTATTAAAAATGTTTTTCAAATTTTTAGTTCTTATTCTATTATATATAGCTATTACATTATTTATACCCTAATATTTTTATTATATTCATTTACGTCACAGTCTTTATAATATATTGTTTATATTACGTCAAAGATGACGGATTTTTTTAAAATTGTATATATTATTTTGCGATTTCAACGCCACCTTTTTTTATCTTTAGGACTGACAGTTTAAAATTGCGTAATAACTTTTATTACACACCTATACCCACTAATTTTATCAACTGCTGACAGCTGACCGCTGCGACCACCGCGTTATACGAAATTGCTAACATATACATACATACTAGGGATGTCACGGGTACCCGAACCCGAACCCGAGTTCGGTACTACCCGGTCTTTTTCTGATACCCGAACCCGAACTCGAACCCGAAAGTGTGAAAATTTGATACCCGAACCCGAACCCGAACCCGAAAATGTGAAAACTTGATACCCGAACCCGAACCCGAACCCGAAAATGACAAAACTTGATACCCGAACCCGAACTCGAACCCGAAAATGTGAAAACTTGATACCCGAACCCGAACCCGAACCCGAAAATTTATAAGCCTAATACCCGAACTCGGAGTTGTGAACAAATAAATCTTTATAAAAGCTTGTAATAAATTACAAGTTTTGTTGACGTAACATATTCTACTAATCGCGAACGTAGAAGTTTTGTATTATCACCTTTGCGTAACAAATAATACAAATACGTCATTTTATTAGTGATTGTGTAAGCTAGACCACTAATCCGTTTGATTATCAGGCCGGACCGAACCGCGAACGAACTAAAATAATTAAGCCTCCTTCGGTCGAAGAAATCGCGGATAGCCATGACTCTAAACTTTTTACTTCAGTTATATAACCTTATATTTATTCATTCATATACTCAAAGTTTTTCTGATATAACAAAGACCCTTTGTTATAAAGATAATCTTGCATAATCCTAAACTTTAACTGGCCAAGTCTATAAATGATCTATGCGCCACAGTTATTTTATTGGCAATTGTGTAAGCTAGGACACTAATCCGCCTGATAACCCAACCGGACCGAGCCGCGAAAAAAATTAATAAATTACAATAATTACAATAATTTAAGAGGTAACGTATTATACTAATCGCAAGCCATGCAAGTTTTGTATTATCACCTTTGCGTAACAAATAACACAAATAGGTCATTTTATTGGTGAGTGTGTAAGCTAGACCACTAATCCGTTTGATTATCAGGCCGGACCGAGCCACGAACGAACTAAAATAATTAAGCCTCCTTCGGCCAAAGAAATCACATTATTTGGAAAGCTAAAAAAATAACTTGTTAGAGTTTATTCAATACGTGTAATGTCCATGGATGAATTGATCGCTCTCGTTTGTATATATATATATACTAGGTAAATTTAAAATCTATCCTGGAATTTGAAATCATAAGCCAGTACCCGAACCCGAACCCGAACCCGGTTTTTGGAAAACTACAAACCCGAAACCGAACCCGAAAACCTGAGTTTCACAAACCCGAACCCGAACCCGAACCCGAAAACTCGAGTTTTACAAACCCGAACCCGAACCCGAAAACTCTAGTTTCACAAACCCGAACCCGAACCCGAACCCGAAAACTCTAGTTTCACAAACCCGAACCCGAACCCGAAAACTCCAAAAAGTACTACCCGTGACATCCCTAATACATACATACATACATACATACATACATACATACATACATACATACATACATACATACATACATACATACATACATACATACATACATACATACATACATACATACATACATACATACATACATACATACATACATACATACATACATACATACATACATACATACATACATACATACATACATACATACATACATACATACATACATACATACATACATACATACATACATACATACATACATACATACATACATACATACATACATACATACATACATACATACATACATACATACATACATACATACATACATACATACATACATACATACATACATACATACATACATACATACATACATACATACATACATACATACATACATACATACATACATACATACATACATACATACATACAAACATACATACATACATACATACATACATACATACATACATACATACATACATACATACATACATACATACATACATACATACATACATACATACATACATACATACATACATACATACATACATACATACATACATACATGCATACATACATAGGAAATTTAGTATGTAGATATATTATTTATAACAAATTATTTATAATACATTATCCGGTAATGAAAAATCTGGGAGCACAAGCAACGTGACCTGCGGTTAACCTCACTTATTTCATTTCTGCTGGAATCGTTAAGGTGGTGGTGGAGACGATGACACCGTTGTTTGTCATCTTGTCATCCTTCTACCAGTTTTTCTTTCTCATTACATTCCATTTTTCGTCTCCATCTTCCTCCACCACTTTATTTTTTTCCATAGCCTTTTCCCATCACACTTAAATCTGTTTCATATAATACCCTCCTGTCTTTTCTCCCTTCCTTTACGAGCTTCTCCCCTATCAGCCCCATCTTATTTCCGCAAACTCTTTATTTTTCAACTTATTTTTATTCATAAATTTGTCTTTAATTTGTCTTTTTTATGTTTTAATATTTTTCTTTCATATTTTTTCCTCTCCCTTTTGGGCACTGACTGTTCATAACCACTCAACCACACATGGCATCAGACCTGCGCGCTTTTCCACAAAAAAAAAGTTTTTCTCAATCCACTAGCACTTTCCCTTTCCGCTTCACCCAGGTTGTTTCTGAGGCTTGCGGGGCATGAAAATCAAAAATTATTCCCATCATTGTCATTTTTCAGTCAATTTCTTAATGACCATTTAATCGCAGTTTTTTTTATGGTGGACGCATATATGTGTGTATCTTATACTATCTAAATGCTGAAACTGAACAGATCGTTGAAAAAGTCGGGTAGCAATCTGCTTTCTGAAAAGTTTCTCTTAGAGACCAACCAAGTGTGTAAGATATCCAAGTTGATTGTGTGTGTGTATGTGTGTGTTTGTGTGTGTGTTTGTGTTTGTGTTTTTGTGTGTTTTTGTGTGTGTGTTTGTGTGTGTGTTTGTGTGTGTGTGTCCAGAGTTTGACCAACGAAACCCGGCTAAAAATGAATAATAAATATATATTATTATTATTTAAAAAAAGGCAAATAATACAAAAAAATTCCTTTTTTCTCGTTCTTGAACAACACATTTGAATTACAAAACTTCATTTTGTTAGTTATTGTAATTGTGTGTAATATTTATCAAAGTAGTCTTGAGTAATAATATAATAATTAAAAGTGTTAATCTTATTTATCGTCTTTGGCGTTCTTGATATATTTGTTTTTTTGTTGTTGTTGTCATCCCGCTTATTCGAGTTAATCGTCTGTTTAAAAAAAAACAAAAAAAACAAAATTTAACCGCGCCACTAGCCACGTGCTTCCTCGATTTAAATTTAGCAACAAAACCGGGAAATCAATATGGAAGATAAATTGTACACACGAAATGAAAACAAAAAAAAATCTATGTAGGTACGACGCTACCTATATATGTATAAAACTATATATATATACCTACGATGCTCGGTAAAAGTGTACGCTGCATGTACACAATACCGACGTATAATACTCATGCGAGCGTTCAAGCCTGATATGAAGTTTAGATTTTATTGATAAATAATAGTATTAAGTTGTAAAAACATGGCGGACGATAATGACGATAATATAATTGAAATTGCATGAAGTCGCTGAAAGTTCTTTTTAATCATCGTTTTCTCGTTTGGTACGACGGTCAAGGTCAATGTAATCGCACTTCTTTACATTGTAAAGTTAAAGTTTACAGGTGTCGTATGTCTTGTCACTCTAGTATTATTATCATCGTAGGCATCCCCACTACGATTATCATCACTTCATGCCGCATCATCATCATCATCACCACCACCATCATCATCATCACCACCACCACCACCACCACCATCATCATCATCATCATCATCATCATCACCACCACCATCATCATAATCATCAGTGCTGCCATACGGCAAGTTAAAAAATATTTACTTAAAACTTTAATTGAAGCTGGTCGAAATGATACATTTTTGAAAACAAAAAACATGATTAACTAAATAAAACATATAATTAATCAGACAAAACATTGAATTAATTAAACAAAACATATAATTAATTAAGCAAAACACATAATTAACTAATTAAAACATGATTAATTTAAAAAATAAAATTATTTTAGAACTTCTTTATATTCCCAAACCATCTGCCAAGTTTAAACGAACAGATTAGGTTAGTTAGGTTCAAATATACATCATCATCATCATCATCATCATCATCATCATCACAACGTGCTCATATTGTAAGCCATTTACAGGCTTTCGTATTTAGTCGTATTAATTATTATAACGGTTATAATAATTATAGCATTATTATTATTGTAAATATTATTAATTATTACTGTTATTATTAGCTGTGCTGTTATGATTATCAGTCTCCAAAAATAAATAATAATAACAATAATTTATTACTGCGGAGCACTCTTTCTCGTTTATATTTTTTTTATTAATATTATTACAAGGATCAGCTGCTACCAACATCTGCGCAGCACCTATTTTTAAGTAGGAGCAATTGGAGAAGAAGAAGAAGAAGAATGACTGACCGATTTAGGGAACTGAGGTTTTACTCACTGATTATGATTATGATAATGAGAATGATTATTATTATTATTTATATGATGATAGCTCAAGAGTGACATCGTTGACGACATTGGCGAAACGTCACTGCCAGTTGATACGTCTACGTCAAAGTTGGTCATTAATTATGACGAAGGTGACGAATGTATCTATCCTTCTATAAAGCGAATGATAACTTCAATGACACTCAAGTTGGTGGATGTGACTAACCACGATGCCAGTTATGGAAGCTGCAGTGATGATGATGATGATCAATGATGATTATGATTATTATTATTATTATTATTATTATTATTATTATTAGAGTTAACATGGTAACCAGACCATAACCATCTCTGCTGGTATAACCATCGACGGAAATGCATGGAAGTACCTAAATATATATTTGAAATGTGATGTGATTTGATGTATGTAAAATTTAAATTTAATTAATTTATCATTATAAATCTAAGTGAAAGCGCTTAATAATAATGATTACAACGAGCTTATGGAGACGACATTTTAAAATTCGGAGGACAATGACACCATGGTGACGGTGAGCGATGATGATGATGATGCCATCATTTCCATAAAAACGTTTATTATGTCATCCCAAGGGAAATGAAAGCATTTAGTTATATCTCATGAATGGAAGCGTATATTAATTGAATGTTTTTTTTTATAAGAATTAGATGACAATGATCTTTCTTGAATGAGTCACATTTTATTCTTCTCCGATATCTTTTGCTCCTTTAAATTACCGTCAATCCATCATCTTCGTCGGCTAATAAGCGTTCAGCATTAGCATGCAAATTTATGCCCCCGCTAAGAGGCTGCCTCATTATGTTAACTTATTACTGACGTCATAACTAATTTTTTGCTGCAGCTGTTCTGGATGCTCTAGCAAGCTAGCGTGGTGTATTGGCGTGCTTTTTTCTTAGTATTCATCGCTGTATTCATAAATACCTGCGTTTGTATTTCTTTGTCGCACTGTGTCGCGCTGCTTTTTAAGCTTTTTTTGTCTTGTTTCGTAAACGGTTTTGAATATTTTCTCATTCCAAATCGGAGTCGCTCGTCATTCTGATCGTTTTTTTTGTAGTTGGTGAATTTAAAAAAGAAAGCAATAAAGAACTAAAAGCAAAGCTATCGATCAATAATTCACTAACTTAAATACCGACTGACATTAATAATTGTTTTGGTAATGTCAGGTTGGCGTAGCCTGTACGTTGTGCACGTGTGAAGTTCTTTATTGTTTGTACATTCGTGTACGTGCTTTGTACCCACAGTTGGTGAATACGAGAGAGAGAGAGAGAGAAAGCGTATATTTATTTGTTAATTTGAAGTGAATAGAATATAGTAGGTACGCTCATCATCAACAAACTGGACGCCGTTTGCGGCTATTATAAAGTGCTGTGTAGTTCGTGTGATGCCAACTAAGAAGGAATTTGAAGACGATTCTACCATGGACGAATTAGATCAAGGTTCGCATTTGTTTTCATTGCTATTATTATTTCGTCTTTTTTCTCACCCAAATATTGATGTTCGATTTGATGGATTTTCCGAACTCTATTTTTGCTTACCGTCGGTAAAGTAGACTCGTAGACACGCGTGTTTTTTGAATCAAGACAAGAGAAATCAAGAGTATTTCGACTTCATTTGTGCATGAAAAAGTTATCTTTTTGTTCAAATAATTAAACGCTAAATTATTATTGCATCGCGATATTTATTTTATAAATATTAATGGTAGCGAATGACCGGTCTTTGTTTTTACTTTCAATGTATAGCGCTGGCTAGTTTTAGAAACAATATTCTTCCGTGAATTACATAATCGGATAAAACGTTTTCTTTCAGCTTGATATGGAATTTAGTAATATTTTTTGCGATTACATTAAATTTTATTGTAGAAGACATTTTCTCCTCATTACTATGTAACTACCAGGGCTGGGCTGTATTTTCGTGCTACAGTATCGTAGTTGCCATAATAATCATAATACTGGTTTAGTTAATAACTCCTGGTTGCCATTCGTTGCCACAGCCGATCATTATGTTATGCAGCAGTAGTAGGGGGGAGCCTCTTTACAGTAGTCTACACTCTACAGACATAATTTGATTGATCTCTGATATTTCTTTATTACAATCCATCTCCAAGCTGTGGCAAGGCTGTTGTTTTGTTGCCATGTTTCGTCTTGTTTTTTTTGATGATATAAAATGTTTAAAAAATATTTTATAGTGTTTGATTGATGTTATCATGTGTAACTGTTAATGTGTTTTATTGGCATTCATTTCTTTTAAAAGTTTTGATAGCATTTCAAATTCTGACATTTGTTACTTTAAACTATCACATGCATATTAAATTATCACACATCACTCATTGCTCATTGCATAATTTTTGTGTTAATCTTTGTCTGTCAATCTTGCAGTATTTATCTTGAAAAGAGGATAGATTGGTTTTTAATGTAGTTTATTTAAGTAAACGATAAAAGTCCAGAAATACTACAACGTTATATTATTAAATATTCAGACGACCAAGAACCATCAACAGAAGCCATTCCAGACCAGTCGACTAGCAGGAGGGGCAAGAAGCGCAAGGTCAGGGACAAAGAAGGGGTTAAAGAAAAAAAACCTAAGAGGGTAAAGCATGTAAGGACCGAAGGTGGAGAGGAAGGGAGTGACGATGACCAGGTAAATACAAATTTAACAAAAAATAATGAAAGTGAAAAAAAACACCCACCTGCTTAATGTGTTGTATGGTGTTAGAATCAACTGCAAGTTTCAAAACCAGTTTACAAAAATAATATGATCGCACGAAATTTATATGATCACATAATATTGATATGATCACATAATATTGATATGATGATCACATGATATTGATATGATTACACCATATTGATATGATAACATGGTATTGATATGATCTCACAATATTGATATGATAACATGGTATTAATATGATCATACAATATTGATATGATAACATGGTATTAATATAGTCATACAATATTGATATGATCACACGATATTGATATGATCACGCATTATTTTTATGATCACATGATGTCGATATGATCATACGATATTGATTTTGGGTTATAAACTTTCACTAGGCAAAATGCAACCACATCAAGCACTGCGACTACTGAATTTAAATGTCAGAAATAACATTTTTTCTGGATAATACTTTTATAAATTGAAATGACATTAATTAGTAACAGAGAAACTAGCTTTTTCATCATGGTTGCTCCTACTTTTCTAATAAGTCAGGTGTCATGACTTCTTTCTTTTTTTCCGGCTTCACATCCTTTTTTCCGTACTTGCACGAGTTGACGGTTCCTTCCAATTCGGTGCCCACTTCATTGAAAGTTTTTGGAGTTAATTTTATGCCTGATGTCCTTCTGTCGCAATCACTGTTGTTGGTCGTGGCCCTAGGCTGATTTATCTACAAAGACTAAGTGACCTCTGACTGCCATGGTTTTCTTCCAGTTGCCTTCTTGAAGCTTTTGGCTAAGCAGCCTACTCGCAAGGCAGCGATAACCAACCAAATCTGAGTTGGTTGAAGGTCTTGAGGCTTTAACATTCATCTTTCTCGCATTTTCTTTATATTTACCCCTCTGTATCGGCTCTCTTGTTTATAATAAGATTATTCATTGTAATTATTTACAATAATAATTGCAATTATCATTATTATTGGTTAATCATTTTTTACATATATATATATATATATATATATATATATATATATATATATATATATATATATATATATATATATATATATATATATATATATATATATATATAATATATATATTATGTTTAATGTTACTCACTCAAGGAGGAATCCGAATATGGAATTGTTGGAGGAGGAGAAGATGAACTCCAGGTGTCCCTGAGGAGAAAAAGAGGAAGAGAGAAGAAAAAGATGGACGTAAGCTTAATATATAATATAAATATTTATGAACATCGCTTTTTTTCCATCTGATATAGCTTTTCAAGTAAATTATTAAATTGCAAGTCATCAGTTTAGTTTATAATTTTTAAGGATTGTTAAAAATTGAAGTAAAGTCTTTTCTCAGTGCACATTTTTATTTAATTTGCGGTGGGAGGGGTCTGAATCCGAGATATATTGGGTTGGCTAGCTCATGTAAAAATGAATTAGGATGTTTGTTCTCATTTTATGGTGAATAAGAGGGGAAATACAGCTAGATCAACCTTGATATAAGTGCTGTACTAATATATGAGCCATAATTCTTGATGAATTAGCGGTTTTAGAAATCGGTCAGGCGTTTTTTAAATTGCGAATCACATGAAATCGATCCAGGATTCCATCATGGACGACAGTTACGTGGACGACCCCGAAGCAGGGGGCAGCAGTTTCTCCAGGGCAACCCGAAGGGGGAAGAAATCAAAAACTCTCAAGAAGAAACGAGAAGGGGGGGTCGACACTCCGGAATCTTGCGTTGCCGTGCGTTTTATTCATTCGTTTTTGCTGTCTGATATATAATGTACGGGATGAGATTGTTTTCTTTTTCCCCATCTGATTTAATGTTTAAATAAATCTGCTCTAATTGTTTGCATTTCTGCGTGTGAGATATTCACTGTCGTCAATCAGTCACTGATCTACGAAGTGTGATTTTATCTTCGAGGCTACGAGACTTGTCCGGGAAGGCATGTGCGTGCGATGGTGCACGTGTGTCGCCTGTAGGCTTTGTCGTTATCTGTCGTAATGAATGAAAAAGTACGCTCAAGCGGACAAAATTTTTTCTACATCAAAATCATTATTAATTTCTCGGACCCGGGACAGAATTGAGTCAATTTATTGGTAATACGATGAAAGTTAAATAAAATTTATAACGTTCGAGTTATCGCATTCAGGGAGATGCCGAGCCGGTCGTTGCCGACGACGATGATGACTACGTTCCCGAGGTGAGAGAACGTCGGAGGGGAAGGAGAGAGAAAGATGTAAACGTAATTATAGAATTATAATCTTTTTTTTTTTTAATGTTTTATTACATTATTTTATTTGTTCCTTTTAAATTTAAATTCAACTTTTCTTTTTTACTTTGTTTGAGTTAAACAAATTTTTAGTTTTTACATGTTAATGGCTTTTATATGAAACTTATTGCTATGTAACATTACCGTACTATTTATTAGTTGGTACGATATTATTATTGTAATTATCATTTAATTTAATTTAAGAGATATTTTATATAGTGTTCTATTATAAGTATTATTTATTACTAGATCGATTGATCAATAGTTATTATTATTTATTATTATTATTTTTCATGTTCTCTTTTGTTTATTAAGTTATATTCATAGCTGATGGCAAAGATCTAACGAAAAATGATTTTCTTAATTTTGCAGGACATAAGCAACCTCTCCTCGGACGAGATGTGCTACCGGTTGGGCCTGAACCCGGCTCCGATCAGCTACTCTGAAGACGACTTCAGGAACTGGAACTCTTTCCAGATGTTCTCTTCTGAAATCTTGCCGATCCTTCAAAAAGAAAATCCGAAGGTTCAGAGTTCCAAGTTTGCCATCCTTATCTCGGCCATGTGGAAAGAGTTTTTAGAACTGAATCCGTACAGGGAGCAAATCCAGAAATCGACTGCGTCGTTGCCCGGATGCAGTGGAACTGCTAAAGGTGAGTATGATGATGATGATGGTGATGATGATGATAATGACAAGAGTTATTTGTAATGCTGTATAATAATTTTTTCATTAGTTGTAGTTGAAATGCTGTTGAGTGAAGTTTATCACGATTATATTTTTTATCATAATTTTAATCGATCACGTTCATAATTTTTTAATTGATCACATTGATATTTTTTAATTGATCACATTCATAATTTTTATTGTTCAAATTCGTAATTTTAATTTATCACATTCATAAGTTTTATTGATCACATCCATAATTTTAATTGATCACATTCATAATTTTAATCGATCACATTCCTAATTTTAATTGATCATGTCCATAATTTTAATTGATCACATTCATAATTTTTTAATTGATCACATTGATATTTTTAATTGATCACGTCCTTAATTTTATTGACCACGTCCAAAATTTTAATTGATCATGTTCAAAATTTTAATTGATCACATCCATAATTTTATTGATCACATCCATAATTTTAATTGATCACGTTCATAATTTTAATTGATCACGTTCAAAATTTTAATTGATCACGTCAATAACCTGCAGATGAAAATGCGGACAACCTAACAGAGAGCGATGATGGTGACCAAGCTGGTTCGTCCAAAAAGAAAGTGGTAGCTCCATTAAAGATTAAAATTAACAAGAAGAAACGAAGAAGGAGAGACAGTGATGTTAGTAAACTTGTGTAATCAGTAATTTTGTAATTTTATGATTTTAGAATCGGTAGGGAATCGGTGTCCGTAAAATTTTTTTTGAATTGATAACCTAATTTGTTTTTATTAAACGATCGTTCTTTGTAATGCTTGCTATTGGTCAAATTGTGATGCCAGTTCAATCTATTTAACGGTGTCAGTTTGATCGGTCGAGCGTAATTTTCGTGAGCATCTAAATTGTTTTAGCACCTCTAGAATAGAAATTTGTCAATCGTTCTATCATTCCGGTCAATAATATTCTCCCGGTTGACTTCGCCAGGACGAAGAAAACGAAAACAACGGCAACAACACCAGCGATGAAGAATTTGAACGACAGCTGGAGGAAGCCGCCATGATCGAAGAGCAGGAAAAGGTCGAAAAGTTAAAGAAGCCGAAGGTTAAAAAGGGCAGAGGTCGCAACCAGAAGAAGAAGACCAGTAGGCTCAACAAGTCTGGCGATGCTGAAAACGATGGATACGAGGTGACCGACTGATTTCGGAAGTATTTTTAATTAAATTGTGATGTTTTAATTGAAATTAACTTTTATTAGGCTGTGGTGTTTTAATTGAAATTAACTTTTATTAGGTTGTGGTGTTTTAATTGAAATTAACTTTTTTTATTATTTTTTTTATAATAGTTTATAGTCCTTTACAAACTAACTTCTATTAGGCTGTGTGGTGTTTAAATTGAAATTAACTTTTATTAGACTGTGTGGGTTTTGATTGAAATTAACTTTTATTAGGTTGTGGTGTTTTAATTGAAATTAACTTTTATTATTTTTTTTATAATAGTTTATAGTCCTTTACAAACTAACTTTTATTAATTAGGCTGTGTGGTGTTTAAATTGAAATTAACTTAGTATTAAATAACAAGGTTTTTACAATGTGACATGAAGTTATTGAATATTTGTAGCTTATTGTATTATGCATATTGAGTTATTCGATTTAAAAATTTTTTAACAGACTGACCACCAGGACTACTGCGAGGTCTGCCAACAGGGGGGCGAGATAATACTGTGCGACACGTGCCCCAGGGCGTACCATCTGGTCTGCTTCGATTCGGAGCTCGAACACCCCCCGGAGGGAAAGTGGAGCTGTCCTCACTGCGTAAGTCTATAAATGGATGACTTTATTTCGCATGTCCGTGTCTAGTTGATGTCGTTTTTTTCGTTTGAGAGTATTTTCATTCATTTCGAGCTGATTTATATAAATTTGTGTTTGTCTGCTTATCATATCTTAACTAATATCAGATGAATTTATTAATGATATGAATTTTGATCCCATGGCCTACACGATAAGTTTTGATTGCAGATGCTCGATTTATTTATATTCAGTTATCTAGTTTTATACTTCGTTTTTGTTGTGCATGTGCTATAATGAATTTTTCTGATTTTTTTTTTCATGTTATTTTATTTTATAATTTTAACTTCTGATTTCACGAATAATTTTTAAATATTATTTATTCATTTTCTCGTTATCTGCTATTTTTGGTATTGTTTTCCATTTTTAGTTAAACGTATTAAAAGATTCTGAAAGTAGCAAGACAAAAGTGCGAGTCAGAGAAGTCTTTTTAATTTCTTTTTTTTTTGCATTTTTTTAATTCAATTCTGTAAATAATATTTTAAGATATAATCATCATCATCATCATTAGGTGATTAATCATAGATGACTTGTTTATGTAAATCAATTAGAGCTCAGTAATAATTTCTGATGCTGTTGTGATTTTAGAGTAGCAGATGGGTTTTCTAGTATAATCTATTCATAGCGTATTTCTTGGTATTAATCTTATTGATGATTGTTTAGCTGTCGTGCATCTATAGAGATCCGTATATTATATTAGATTGTATTATGTATTATATTATATTGTATTGTATTGTTTTGTATTGTATTGTATTGTATTAGATTTTATTGAATTATAATCTATTGTATTGCATTGTATTATATTATATTGTATTGTTTTGTATTGTATTGTATTGTATTAGATTTTATTGAATTATAATCTATTGTATTGCATTGTATTATATTATGTGTTTTTTATTCTATTATCTTTGATATAATTGTTTTAACTTTTTAGAAACATTTAATGACTGGCATATTTAAACAGAAATAAGATATAAATTATCTTAAATTGCCTCGTTAACTAAACATCTCTCCTCGTGACACTCAGGAAGAGAACGGGCCGGAAAAAGAAAAACCGCATGACGACCCGCACATGGAATTCTGTCATGTGTGCAAGGACGGCGGAGAGCTACTCTGCTGCGACAGCTGTCCGTCTGCGTATCACATCTTCTGCCTCAGTCCTCCCGTTCCCGAGGTTCCCGTGGGAAGATGGCACTGCCCGAGATGTTCGGTTAGATCCTGGTTTTTTAAAATTAAATCTTATAAAAATAATTTTATACAAATCTCATTTGTTCTCTTAGATCCAAATTTTTAAAATTAAATCTTATAAAAATAATTAAAAATTTAAAAAAAAAAATTAAA
Organism: Erpobdella octoculata; assembly: GCA_963978895.1. Classification (NCBI taxonomy): domain Eukaryota; kingdom Metazoa; phylum Annelida; class Clitellata; order Hirudinida; family Erpobdellidae; genus Erpobdella; species Erpobdella octoculata. The sequence goes on from OZ022239.1 coordinate 2,669,816, forward strand.
TCTTATAAAAATAATTTTATACAAATTTTTAAAAATCAGATCTTATAAAAATAATTTTATACGAATCTCTGTATTCGTTACTTTCTTTTTCTCATCTTCGGTGTTCTCAATTTCGAATCTTCCACTGCAGTGCGAGCCGATCAAGGGCCGGGTCCAGAAGATATTGACCTGGAGATGGAAAGAACCTCCGAAAAATATGGACGAACTCGATCACGTCACTCCTCACATTGCCAGTAAAAAAAAGGTTTACTAATGTTTTGTTTTCATGAATGTTATTAATTAATTAATGTCTTCTTCTTGTACTTATATTGTTACAAAAAAAGCTTATTAAAAATTGATTTTTTCTGTTATCACAGGATCACAAAGAAAGAGAATTCTTTGTCAAGTGGCACGACCTTTCCTACTGGCATTGCACCTGGATATCTGAAATTCAGGTGATTTGATTTGACGGTCTTGTGTCGAGTCGATTGCAGTCTTCGATAGGATTGAGCTGCCTAATTGATCTTAATTAATCTTCATTAATTATTAGTTTTTATCTTAGAAGATTTATTATCTTTATCATCGAGTGAATTCATTGCAAAAAAATTTTTTTTTGGCCACGTAGCTGGACGTGCACCACCCCGCCATGTTCCGTAACTACATGAGGAAAACGGACATGGACGAGCCGCCGCCCCTGGAAGACGGAAGCTCCTATGGCAGGGAGGATAATAAAAACGGCGACGACCCTCACAATCTAGAGGAGAGGTTCTACAGGTACGGGGTGAGACCCGAGTGGCTCCAGATACACAGGATACTCAATCACAGGTAGTTTCTAGTTGTGATGATTTCGTTGAAAATGAACGACAGGTCGAGGTGGCTGTTGTGATGATGATGATGTTGCTGGTGGGGATATAGAAGTTGGGTTTAAAATGGAGAATAAGAGATGTCTATCTCGTCTAATTATAGTAATTATTCGTAAGGTCTAGCTCAGCTATAATAATGATTATTCATAAGGTCTAGCCCAGCTGTAATAATTATTTATAATGGAAAGTTACGGAAAAGTTTATTTAAAGTGGCTCTGCATTTTGGATGAAACTTCAGAGCCACATAAGTTTTACTACAGCTATAACAATTATTCAAAGGGTCTAGTTTGGCTATAATAATTATTATTCATAAAGTTTAGCTGGGCTATAATAATGATTATTCATAAAGTGTAGCAGGGCTATAATAATGATTATTCATAAGGTCTAGGTCAGCTATAATAATTATTATTCATAAAGTGTAGCTGAGCTATAATAATGATTATTCATAAAGTGTAGCTCAGCTATAATAATTATTATTAATAAGGTCTAGGTCAGCTATAATAATAATAATAATAATAATAATAATAATAATAATAATAATTATGATAGTAGTTGTAATGATTGATCTCAGAATAAATAATATAAGTGACTTTGAACGAAATACCAGACAATACAGAGACGACAAGACGTACTATCTTGTAAAGTGGAGAGACCTTCCCTACGACCAAGCCATCTGGGAGAGCGAGGATTCGAAAATTCCGGACTTCCAGAAGTTCATAGATGATTACTTTGACCTCAGGTGAGTTTCGAATGCGTTTAAATCGGTTTTTTTATCCGGAGATCGAACGTAATTCCACGATGTTTCTAACTGTAATTAATTGTTGTGTGACGTAGTTGAAAAGTTTTTTTTAAATTAAAAAATAAGTTTTTATTAAGCTAGCATTTTGACCATAGAAAGTAAACTGTAATCGCTAATCAGTTTTTTTTTTATATTATTAATCCAGCATTTTTAAACTTACAGGGCCATCATGCAGGGATTGGACGACAACCGTCGCAGCAGGAAGGAGAAGAGCAGGAAGTCGAAGAAAGGAAAGAAACGAAAGTACAGGGACACCGAAGAAGACGAAGACGACGACGATGATGACAAAGAGGAAAACGATGACGCAGGAGACGAGGAAGCTGCCGGCGGCGGTTCGTCGTCGTCTGCCAAGAAACAGCAGGCCGATAAAAGAAGAAAAATCCCCCCAACACATCCGTCCACTGATGTGAGTAGCTTAGTTAATCCAGTAAGTACGTTTGAGTGCAAGGTGCATCGGTTTTTTTCTTTTATTAAATTTAATTATTATTTATCTGAATAGCTAATATAATAAATGTTTTCATTTATATTAAATATATATATATTAATTTATATTAAATAAATAAATATATATATATATATATTATATACTTGTTTAATATGATAAATATGTAAGTAGTTGTTTCGGTCTGCTTTGAATTCATGCATAGGAATATAATTTATAAGTTTGTTGGGAAAATACATTTTAAAAATTTAATTTAATTGCTGAAATACCTTTCGTTAGAAATTTATAGCGATATTATTGTAATACTCTTGATTAAAAGTTATATTAAAATTAATGAATACTTATTATTAATATCTTTCCAGCTGACAAAACAGCTGCACGATCAGCCCGAATACATCTCCGTGACCGGCGGAACACTCCACCCATACCAACTCGAGGGTCTCAACTGGCTCAGGTATTTTGTTATATTTAATTGACATTTAAATTAATGTAAAGTGATATTATTTTTTCAATATTCTTTTATCGCTCAACTGATCGTAGCGCAGTTTACATAACTTTTATAGTTTACTAGCGGGGTACCCGGCATTGCCCGCGGTTTTTAGAGTTTTTTCTAATGCTTGTCTCTCATCCTCCCGTTTCCTTCCCCGCTTGCTCTCCCGTTCCTGGTAGCTTGCTCGCTCCCGGTCACTTTCTCTTTCCCGCTTGCTCGTTTGATCTCGGTCGCTTTCGCTTGCTTTCCCGTTTCCGGTCGCTTTCCCTTTCCCGCTTGCTCTTTCGCTCTCAGTTGCTTTTCCGTTCCCGTTTCCGCTCATTTATGTGACCGATTTCAATTTTTTTTTCAATAAAACCTTCCTCCATTGACTCTCAAGCTTGTGTAAAAATTTCATTACGATCGGATGAATGGTGTCGCAATGCATAAGTTACACACACACACACACACACACATAATCTTATTTATATATATATATATATATATAGATAATTTATATATATATATCAGTGGTGGATTTTCTTTCCATTGCCGTATAAAATTGTTCGTATAAGCGGGAAAGTCGTATGATGCGATTTCTTCAGAAAAACATAAAATTTTGCAAAAAGTTATTCGTAGTTTTCCCAATTAGTAGTTCATACCTCTTGTCCTAGGGTTTTTGGCACCCAAGGACATGGTCTAACAAACACGCCCTCGAGAAATTCCCATCTGTAAATTTTTCCCCAAAAAATAGCTGAAGACCTGCAGGGGAGTTGAAGGTACATTTCAAGAATTTTCCAAAACATCATACAGTTTTATCTTCGACAATAACTGGTACTATTCTCAAAAATGTTGACCTTTACAAAGCTTTTGGTACTTCTCCCAAGTGGCGCCCGGGGACACGTGTTTTCCCTGCCCCTGGCTAGACCTCTTAAAAAATGTTGGTAAAGTGAAGATTTACTGCGCATACTTCCTTTGAGCAAATGCATGGCGCCCCCTGTTCTCAGAATTCCATATCCACCCCTGTATATTATTCGTGTATTATATCTGTTGCCCAATCAAACCTAGCCCCACAGCACATTTTACCAATTATTATTTATTTCGTCCTAAATTTGTTTATTTGTCGTTTTGATTTGAATATTTAAAATACTTGAAAATTTTCCTTGAAGATATTCGTGGAGCAGAGGAACAGATACCATATTGGCTGACGAGATGGGCCTCGGAAAGACGATACAGACAATCTGTTTCTTGTATTCATTGTATAAAGAGGTTACATTTTTTTTTCATTAATTTTTTTTTATTATAAAAAGGCTTTTTTTAATTTAATATCTGCATGTATTAATTAGTTTGAGTTTTGAATTTTGAAGTCTATTGTTAGCCGAGTGGTTAACGTATATATAATTATTCCCATCTGTTTTTACTTATTCTCAGCTTATGAATATTTATATTTTAAATTCCGCAGGGCCACTGTAAAGGCCCGTTCCTGGTGAGTGCTCCGCTGTCTACGATCATCAACTGGGAAAGAGAATTTGAATTTTGGGCTCCCGATTTTTACGTCATCACTTACGTCGGTGACAAGGACAGCCGAGCGGTCATACGGTCAGTTGATGATGATAATGATCATTTTTTTTTTTTAGTTTGTTGAGTAGGTTGACCGTGATCGGTGAGAAATTTAATTCAGTGCAGATGGTAATGAGTGGTCTGGTTCTGATTTTGACATCGCAACATACCTGTGCTCTATTATTATTATTATTATTATTATTAAAGCTTTTTAACTAGTTAGTTAACAAAACGCATTTAGCAAACAATGAGCTATAGTTTTTGAAAGTCTTCAATTTTTGGCGGAGGACTAAGAAGTTATCGGTCAGTAAACGATTTACTGTATGAGGTTGAAGAGTGAATGGTTGAGAAATGTTTCATTAGAAATGTAAAGCCAGTTCATGTAAATAACCCTTCCGTAAAGTTTTTACGAGAAGAAAATGTCGCTGGACGAGCGTCATCGATTGCGGGTGCCGCCGGTTCTGAACGATCGATTTGATCATTACTTCCCAGAAATTATTCTTCTAACTTCTTATTATTATTTTCCAGAGAACACGAATTCTCTTTCGAAGAGGGAGCCATAAGAGGAGGCAACAAAGCTTTCCGGATGAGGAAAGACGTTCCCGTTAAGTTCCACGTACTCCTGACGTCTTACGAGCTGATCACGATCGACCAGGCCACTCTCGGTTCGGTCGATTGGAAAGTTCTGGTTGTCGATGAAGCCCATAGGCTGAAAAACAACCAATCAAAAGTGAGTTTGATGTTTTTAAATTTGTGATGATAATAATAGAGCTATTTTCAGTTTTTCTTATTTGTGAATCTGTTGTTGTATTTCCACAGTTATTATTATTATTATTAGTAGTAGTCATATTATTATTGCTCAAGCTAGCCTGTCAAAAAAGAAGGTTTTTTTTTAAAGTATCATTACATACCATTTAGCGATTGTCGATTGCAGCGCCACCTTTTCTGATCTTCCGGACTGACCGTGTAGAATTACTCAATAACTTTTATCACACGCCAGCACGGTCTAATTGTATCAACAGCTGTCTCTGCCGACTGCCGTGTTATGCGAAATTGCTAACATACATACATACCGGCATAAAAAATTAAGCATGCTGATTATTATAAATAATGTTAATAATTAATTATGACATATTTGTTTATTTTCTCGATTCGCTTCTTTAAAGTTCTTCCGACTGCTGAGCCAGTACAGGATCGACTACAAGCTCCTGTTGACTGGAACTCCACTTCAAAACAACCTTGAAGAACTGTTTCATCTTCTCAACTTTTTGTCTTCTGATAGATTCAGGTAACTTGACCTATATATAACACGACCCGAATATAGATATAGGTATCTTCACCTGTATCACCTGGTAATTAACCAATTAACTTATATCATCTTGTAATAGGTTCAGATAACTTATCTTGTAATATCATCTGGTGTTAGATTCATGTAGCTCATCAATGATATAATATATTTTCTAGTTATGAATTCGAGATAGCTTATTTTAAGTATGATTATTATTAATGTGGGATACGTTTTTGTGCTTGACTTTTGTTTCCATTCTGCTTCAGCAATCTCCAAGGTTTCTTGGAAGAATTTGCCGACATTTCAAAAGAGGAGCAGATAAAAAGGCTCCACGACTTGCTAGGCAACCACTTGCTTCGCAGATTGAAGGGAGACGTGCTGAAAAACATGCCGTCGAAGAGCGAGTTCATCGTGAGAGTGGAGTTGAGTCCGATGCAGAAGTAAGTCGGTCGGCTGTTTTTTTTTTTTAGATGATTGGCTTGCTGATACGGGGTGTGACTGTTAATATTAAGTTTTGTAGATCTACCCAGCAATTAATTTTCTGAAGATAATAGACTCTTTATTTAATTATTTATTTCTAATGGCTCTTACGGGGCCCGTACGAAAAGGTTTTTGTGGCCCTGGTAAAGGCCGTCGGCAACTCGGCTCGGCCCGTTTCCTAGGCACAAAATTCCAGGCTAGCCCCGTTTAAATAGCCTTAAAACCGTTCCGTTACGAGACTCTTGTGGCTCTCGTTGCACGTTGATTCTCTCTGCTTGCGAACAATGAATTGAACGATGGATGGTTTAAACAATCCTAGGAAGTACTACAAGTACATTCTGACGAGAAACTTTGAAGCACTGAACACGAGGGGCAGTTCGAGCCAGGTGTCCTTGTTGAACATCATGATGGATCTCAAGAAGTGCTGCAATCATCCGTACCTCTTTCCCACTGCTGCTCTGGTTTGTTTGTTTGTCTGTTTGTTCTTTTTGTCTTGTTCCAGTTATGGATGAATTTATCTGGAATTATGTGCTATAAATAACTTACTCTCGCTCATTGTACACTCGTAATTATAATATTAAATACTAATTATTTTATTATATGAGAATTATTTATAATATAAAAAATTATTTTATATATTCATGAAAGATTATATATAATAAATAATTTTTATTTTCCTAATTATGGAGGAAGATTTTTGTCAGTTACACTGCCAGTAATTTTTATTAAGATGAATATTCCCTTGTTGGGCACACCAAGGTTTTTTCAAAAAAATTAAAAAAAAATTATGGACAAAGTTTTAGAAAAATGTTGGAGGAAGCTTTAGAAAAAAATGTTTTTATTAGGGGGGGCATGAGTTCCCTTACCACCCCCTAGAATTTTCAAAAAAAAATTTTTGTAAAATTAATATGGTTTTAGAAAAAATTTGGGGATTTTCCAAAAAAACTTGTTTGCAGACAAACATTGCCTGTATGTAAGTAAACTATAAGTTATCCACCTCCTGATTTATGTTATTTCACTCGATTTTTATTAACAGGAAGCACCGAGGCTGCCGAACGGAATGTTCGAAGGAACCGGACTGATCAAAGCCTGCGGAAAATTGGATTTGCTCTCCTCCATGCTCAAGAAGCTCTACAGAGACGGGCACAGAGTCTTGATATTTTCGCAGGTTCGATAAAGTCATTTGCTGTTCTCCTAGATAAACTCGATTAAATAAAATTTGGCTCGAAACGAAACTACCGTTTGACTACAATGATTGTTCTAAGTATTTTCTTTATTTTTTTCATTTCTAGATGACGAAAGTCCTTGACCTTCTAGAGGACTTCCTGGAAAACGAAGGTTACAAATTCGAAAGAATCGACGGTGGAATTACTGGATCTATGAGACAAGATGCAATTGACAGATTTAATGGTTCGTTGGTCGTCGTTGTTGTATTTCTATTTCTTTCGGTTTTATTCAGTTAAATTTTTTTTTTTTTTTTCAAAGTGTGATTGTAGAAACTTTTCTGTCTTTTTTTATTAGCAGTTATGAGATGTTACAGCATTGGCTTTATTTTTGTACTAATCGTAGAAGTTATGTGTAAATTTTTTTTATGAAATAATGTCAATTATACTGTTAAGGAATTAATTAAGGGTTTGAGTATTTCTTTGAAAATGTAATTTTTCTGAAAATGTAATTTACTATCAGACTGAATTACATTTTTATTTTTTTTTATAAATCCTGCTCAGAAAAAAAAACTCCACATTAACTTCATTTAACATTATTCACCTGTTGTACACACACAGCCCCACAATCCCCTGCCTTCTGCTTTTTGCTCTCGACCAGAGCCGGCGGTCTCGGAATTAACCTCGCCACAGCAGATACCGTCATCATATACGACTCCGACTGGAATCCGCACAATGACATTCAGGTTTGTGAAAGCGTTTTAAGCATGTGCTAATTTGCATATATATATGTATTTTTGCGTAATTTATGTATGCAGAATATGCATATGTTTGATTTTGGATGGTTTGCACGTGCATTTCATGCATCATTTGCATATGTGCATTTCATGCATCATTTGCATATGTGCATTTATTGATTATTTACCTGGACAGGCATTCAGCAGAGCTCACAGGATTGGTCAAGCGAATCGAGTCCTCATATATCGCTTCGTAACTCGAAACTCGGTTGAAGAGAGAATCACCCAGGTCGCCAAGCGTAAGATGATGCTCACCCACCTCGTGGTACGCCCGGGACTGGGCAACAAAGGCCCGATGATGTCCAAGCAGGAGCTGGACGACATCCTCAAGTTCGGAACGGAAGAGCTGTTCAAGGAGGAGGAGAACGACGACGAGATCGGCGGGGCGGAGAGCCGGATCGTGTACGACGACCGGGCCATCGAGAGGCTCCTCGACAGGAGTCAGGAGGGACAGGAGGAGAAGGAGCTGGCCATGAACGAATACCTCAGCTCGTTCAAAGTGGCCACGTACACCGTCGCCGAGGGAGATGAGGTTCGCCGATGTTCTTCCTTTTCATTGATTTTTGCGCAGCCAGGCTGTTTTTGATCGTCCGGAGCAAGATTTTTGTCTAACATTTGTTTCTTTACGCGAAACTTAGGAGGAGGGAGAAATGGAAGTATTGTAGTCTTGATCGAAATTATCTTATATTTGTTTCATTCACTGAAACTTAGGAGGAGGGAGAAATGGAAGTACTGAAACAGGAAGCCGAGCCGTCCGACCCGGCCTACTGGGAGAAGCTGTTGCGACACCACTACGAGCAGCAGCAGGAAGACCTGACGAGGTCGCTCGGCAAGGGAAAGCGAATCCGAAAGCAGGTCAACTACAACGACGCCGCCATGGGCAACAACGAAGACGCCTGGAACAATGACCTGTCGGACATTGACACGGATGTTTCCGGTCAGCTAGGTTGAGTTTTATATCTGCTGCTGCTTCTCATCTCTATTAACAACAACAAGAACAAGAACAACAATAATAATAATAATAATAATAATGATAATAATAATAATAATAATATAAAGAAAGAGAAAAGGTGGAACTAACAACTAACATTAGCTTATTCTTTTTTCTAATTTTATTGATTTGTTTACTTTTCTTATTAACGTTAAATTTTAGTTGGGCTTGTTGGATGTTAGATTTACCTCACAACATCTTGTTTTGTTTGGTCTAACCTGCTTGTTATTTTTGACTGACTTCATGATTTGTATTATATAGATATATATGTAAATAATAATATGAATATAATATTAAAGAGAAAATTTGAAATAAAATTAAAAAAACTGAATTTAAAAAAAAGAAAATATTTAATTAATCATCGGTGTATTTTTGGTTGCGTTAAAAAAATCAGTTTATTATATTTTCAGTTATCATCTGACAATCAAATATTTTAACAGAAAAAAATTTATCGTTATAAAAATGATCAGGAAACGAAGAAGACGATGACGACTTCGAGGAGGGGAAAAGAGAAACAAGAAGAAGGAGATTCTTCTACGACAGAGACAGGTCACTTCCTCCTCTACTTGCGAGGGTCAACGGTCAGATCGAGGTGAGAAGAAGAGTCAACGAATATTTCTTCGTCATTTTTGAAGCGGAATCATCGTATTTGTCATTTATTTGTTTTGTCATTTATTTATTTTGAAATTGAATCATCGTATTTGTCATTTATTTATTTTGAAATTGAATCATCGTATTTGTCATTTATTTATTTTGAAATTGAATCATCCTATTTGTCATTTATTTATTTTGAAATTGAATCATCATATTTGTCATTTATTTATTTTGAAATTGAATCATCGTATTTGTCATTTATTTATTTTGAAATTGAATCATCGTATTTGTCATTTATTTATTTTGAAATTGAATCATCGTATTTGTCATTTATTTATTTTGAAATTGAATCATCCTATTTGTCATTTATTTATTTTGAAATTGAATCATCATATTTGTCATTTATTTATTTTGAAATTGAATCATCATATTTGTCATTTATTTATTTTGAAATTGAATCATCGTATTTGTCATTGATTTATTTTGAAATTGAATCATCATATTTGTCATTTATTTATTTTGAAATTGAATCATCATATTTGTCATTTATTTATTTTGAAATTGAATCATAATATTTGTCATTTATTTGTTTTGTCATTTATTTATTTTGAAATTGAATCATCATATTTGTCATTTATTTATTTTGAAATTGAATCATCATATTTGTCATTTATTTATTTTGAAATTGAATCATCCTATTTGTCATTTATTTTATTTTATCTCCTTCAGGTTCTTGGCTTTAACGCCAGACAGAGGAAAGCTTTCTTGAACTCGATAATGAGATACGGGATGCCCCCGCAAGATGTTACCAATACGCAGTGGTTTGTTGACCATTTATTTGTTGTCGGTGGTGGTTCTATCTGATCGTATCACATTCGTGCATTTTGTTTGACCTCTTTGTGGTTTTACTTTCTTTCTCTTGTTGTTGGTCCTATCTAATCGTATCACGTTCATGCATTCCGTTTTACTTTCTTGTAGGTTGACCAGGGACCTCAGAGGAAAGTCAGAGAAGGAGTTCAAGGCTTACGTGTCTCTGTTCATGAGACATTTGTGTGAACCCGGTGCGGACAACTCCGAGACGTTCGCCGACGGCGTTCCCAGGGAGGGACTGTCGAGACAGCACGTTCTGACCAGAATCGGGATCATGTCGCTAGTTAAGAAGAAGGTATGTTTGTTTGTTTGGATGAGTGGTTTTTTGGGTCTGTGTGTGCGTGTGTGTATACGTTGAAAAATGTCCGAGGTTGAAGGCGATCAATCACTCTAAGCGAACTTCATCAATCCAGGTTTTGGAATTCGAGGGTATAAACAACCCCCAGCCGGTCGGTCCGTTGAGCAGCGAGGGAGGAGACAAGCTGAAGTGCGAAAGCAACCTCAGTTCTGCTGTGCCATCTCCTTCTCCATCTGTCAACAGTGTTAAAGATGACCAGAAGACCAAAAATGTAAGCCGAAAGAAGCCAAATTTTAACATATTTAACATATTAATATTTTATATACATTAATTAATAATTTATATACATTAATTAATAATTTATATATATTAATTAATAATTTATATACATTAATCAATAATTTATATACAATAATTAATAATTTATATATATTAATTAATAATTTATATACATTAATCAATAATTTATATACAATAATTAATAATTTATATACATTAATTAATAATTTATATACATTAATATTGATATTCACTACATAATAGAGCAATTTTTCGGGATGCGTAGTATTTCATTGTGTTTTTAAATCGCAGAAGAACGCAACAACGACCGCAGAAACGAGCGAGGACTGCAGTCAGGACGGCACGAGTCACGACGAGTCATCAAATCTCAAGACGACAAACGACGAACAACAGCAAGACAAGCAGCTGGTCGCAGCCGTCGAGAAACTCGAAGACGAAGACGAGTCGGTTGGTGAATTGCTTCGTGCAGCAGCGCTGTAACTATGATTAATGCGGGCAGTAGCTCTGTAGTTATTATGATGTAGCAAGCATGTGCAGGGCATTAGCTCTGAAACATAAATAATACTTATACATGATGCTCGCTGTTTGACGTATCGGTTTACGGCATGTGTCGGTTAATCGTATGTCGTCGCTGTAGGTTGAAAGTTAGTTGCATAATAATAATATGATCAGCTGTTTAATAATAATATGATCAGCTGTTTAATAATAATATGATCAGCTGTTTAATAATAATATGATCAGCTGTTTAATAATAATATGATCAGCTGTTTAATAATAATATGATCAGCTGTTTAATAATAATATGATCAGCTGTTTAATAATAATGTGATCAGCTGTTTAATCAATCAGCTGTTGCAGGTGTAACATTACATAACAATATCTTCTCTGCTGCATTTTTATATTTTTTTTTGCTTTCTCTGTTAGTTTTTCAGTTTTTTTGAATTCTTCAATTTGATTTTTATTTCAAGAAATGCGAAGAACCAAAGTCGGAAGCGAAGACGGATTCGACCGCGGAATCTCAGGAGGTTAAACCTTCTGCGGAAACTCTCAAGAAATCAGCCGAGTCGGAAAGCAGTGAGTTGTGTTACGTCGTTTAGTTCTCCGTGATATATTCTGTTTTGGTCACGTGGATACTTAAATAATTATTATAATAATAAAAAGATAAAATGCTGCTGGTATTCAAGTAGCTTCTACTAGTTGGCATAAAATTTTGATGTATTGTATGTAAAAAAAAAAAGTTTCGTTTTTATGAGATCTTTGGTTTTCTTTTTCGTGCCAGAAGACAAGGCGGCGGCGTCGAAGCCGCAAGAGACGTCCGTCGAGGCTCTCAAGGAGGATCTGATAAGCCGCAAGTTCATGTTCAACATCGCCGAGGGCGGTTTCACGGAGCTCCACTCCCTCTGGCAGAATGAACAGGCGCAGCTGACCCGTGGTACGTGGCGGAGCATGCAGATTTTATGATAAAGAAATTAACTACTAAACCCGTTAACGGTTGCGGCTGCGAAAACGCAACGTCATTTTTAGTATTTTTGTATGATAGTGACCATTAATGGGTTAAATAGGATAATTACGTGTAAATGATTCAATTAATTTTTTAATTTCAATTTTGTTTAATTATCAAGAAGTGCATGAGCACTTGAATAAACGATCTCGAAACCAACCAATATATGAACAATCATTTTAATTTGGTAATAAAATTAATCGTAAATAAATAAAATAAATAAACACGTGATTTCAATAAAGAATGTTTTTGTATCATATAATTCATCTCTCGACGTCGCGACAGGCAGCGAATCGGAGACGTGGCACAGGAGGCACGACTACTGGCTGCTGTCCGGGATCGTCAAGCACGGCTACGGCAGGTGGCAGGACATACAGAACGATCCGATGTACGTCATCATCGGCGAACCTTTCAAGGCGGATCAGGGAAAGGTTTGTACGACTGGGAAGGTCTGTATCGTATTGTATCGTATCGTCTTGTGTACCTTTTGTATTTTTTGTTTTTCATATATTTTGCGTGACTTCTCGGATAGCTGTGCGACACGTTGACTTGTATTTCCATAGCTGTTGAAATTATAGCTATGTTATTGATTCTTTCCTTTGTATGTATTATTTATTAAAAACTAATATTTTATTATGTTGTACAGTTTAGTAGCTGCTAATTATAATGCTATAATTATATTATTATTATATTGTCCTTGCATCTTGTTATATATCTTTTCTATAAATTTTTCAATTGGATTCTTATTGAATTTTTATCAGGAAAATAATACATATAATTAACATAAATTTATTACTTAACATTGAATTTTATCAGGAATAATACATAAAATTAGCATAAATATATTCCTTAATATTGAATTGTTATCGGGAATAATACATATAATTAGCATAAATTATTGAATTAAGAACATTTCATAATACTCTTTTTGTTCATACAATTCAGGGCAACTTTCTAGAGATGAAGAACAAGTTCCTGGCTCGTAGATTCAAACTCCTCGAACAAGCACTGGTCATCGAAGAACAACTCCGGAGGGCCGCCTATCTCAATCTCAATCAAGATCCCAACTATCCTGCCATGACTCTCAACGCCAGGTGAGTCACGAGCGAATCGCGCCTCTCGGATTTGCGTCGAAGAAGCCACACATTTTCTTGTCTTTCTTGTGTTGATCTGAGTCACATGATGTGTCAAAAGTAGTAAATACATCGCAATGATAACGTTAAGTCTAATTAAATATTCCTCTTGCAATTGGATGATAATAATTAATAATTTATGCACGAATGTTTCTTAAAAGATTTGCAGAAGTCGAGTGTCTTGCCGAAAGTCACCAACATTTGAACAAGGAGAGTCTTTCGGGCAACAAGCCAGCCAATGCCGTTCTACATAAAGGTTTTTTTGTTCATTATTACAAACTCTTTTTCTGGATATGTTGTCATCCATCATCATCATCATGAATATTCATTTTTAAAAACCTAGCTAGGATTAGACGTTTTTTCGAATCTGCTCTGAAGTTAGGGTTACTGAATCAATGGTTTTTATTCGGTCCACCATTTTTTGACATATTATATTATATAGGGTTTGTTTGATGGATATGGATATGGGCGCAGGTGGTAGGTAAAGCTGAGGTCGACTCACCGGTGTCACCACTGTCCGTGGAGGGTGTGTGGGGGTGTGTGGAGGCAGGCACCAGGCACCTTAAACATCTGCTTCTAGTTATTTAGGAAAGACTTTGGCTTGATGGACCGTAGTAACTCCCTTAAGGAAGGAGTTTACTTCCATTGCTCAAGTTGAGTTTAAATCAATAATTACAATCTTTTTTTCTGTTTCAACCACTACAGTGCTGAACCAACTGGAAGAACTTCTGAGCGACATGAAGCAAGACGTAAGTCGACTTCCGACCACTCTCGCACGAATTCCGCCGGTCACGCAAAGGCTCCAGATGTCGGAGCGGAACATCCTCAACCGGTTGATCAACCCCAACAATCATCATCTACATCATCAGGCGTCATCTGCTGCCGTAAATGTTGCCAAAAGTCAAGTTCAATCCGGAGCTGTCAGTTATGGTTAGTGGGTGGCATTTGTAGGATTGGTGACATTCTTTTACGTTTCAAAATTGCTTTGAGTGTATTTGTACATTTCAAAATTGCTTTGAGTGTGTTGTACATTTCAAAATTGCTTTGAGTGTATTGTACATTTCGAAATTGCTTTGAGTTTATTGTAGTCTGTATTCAATATAATGGTTTTCTCTTAACGGTTGTATGCCACCATGAAAAGGGACGCCTAAGTAGATATGCCTGCGTATTTATACAAAAAAGTTTCATTTGAAGGTTTTTTAAAGTATATGTACGATATAAAAAGGAATTATAGTTTGTGTAAAAACTACCAAACGAACATTGTCGATTTGAAACGCTTCGTTCAGAGTCTGCAGTGCTGGTCAGCTTGCACTGACATGCTACCTACCTGTCTTTACTGATGATGACTGGTGCATTACCTGTCAAGCAGTAGTTGGTGATTAAACAATACGCGTTAATAGATTTCATCCTTTTATCTGTCGATTATTAAATCTCGATAAATCAACACCGGGTACCCCCTCGGCTCATCTATAATGTATTAAAATGTTTTTATTTTCTACCAAACCAGGCCAGCAAATTCAGAACACATCAAGCTCGAATCTGAGGTCTGCTTCTTCCGTTTCCTTATCTGGAAAGGTAAATAAAGCTTTTTGTGTCGTTCTCGACTCATATTTGAAATTTCTTTTTAGCTCGGCATGTCTTTTTAGTGTCTGTTAAGTCTGTCTATCCATCTTCACAGACAGCTACGAACATATTTTTCATTCATTTTCCTACTTGCTAAATAGCTCTTCGAATTCAGTCCATAGCTTTTTGTAGTCTACACCTTTTCTGGATCAATTTAAAAGAATTACGAACCAATTTAAAAGAAATGCGAATCAATTTAAAAGAAATACAAATCAATTTTAAAGAAATACGAACCAATTTAAAAGAAATACGAATCAATTTAAAAAAATACGAATCAATTTAAATGAAATACGAATCAATTTAAAAGAAATAAAAATAATTTTAAAATGAAAGCATAAAAATTTATTTTTAACAAAAATATATACGAATATTTATATTTTCTTTAATACACGCTCCGTTTAGTATTACCACTTATTTGGCATTAATTAATTTTCGTGCCAAATTCTCAACGTGGCAAAACGTGGGAGAAAAACAACAGTTGTCAGCTAAAAAAATGTAGCGGTTCAACCATCAACGATTTTGTCAGCCAGTAGAGCTGCTACCGCTACCTTAAAAATAGCGCCACTACAACAATAGCGGTAGCGCGGCGTTACCGCTCTTAACAACCCTGCTCATACCTTCTGGATTGTTGATTCATATATATTGTTTCATAGTTCTTGTTATGTAAAACCTTATTGTAAAGATGAGGTAGTTCAAAAGCATCTGGTACAAGAAAGTACTTTTAAATTGATTCGTATTTCTTTTAAATTGGTTCGTATTTCTTTTCAATAGATTCGTATTTTTTTAAATTGGTTCGTATTTCTTTTAAATTGATTCGTAATTCTTTTAAATTGATTCGCATTTCTTTTAAATTGATTCGTAATTCTTTTAAATTGATCCAGAAAAGGTGTAGTACTTTAATATATTGAATTTTGATCGTAAATATATAAAATTTAGTTTTTAAAGAATGAGTATTTTTTCCACTCAAAAATCCAGGTTTTTTTTTAGGATTTGTTTTTAATATTTTTATCATTGTTTGATTTAATAAGAATTTGTTTGTAGTTTATATATATTCTACTAGCAGTGCCCGTAGCGGCTTCGCTCGCATGAAATAGAGAGTTTGAACAGTGCATCCATAGTAGAGATCAATTGTTTAGGTCTCGGCTAGGCCCGTCGACAACTTAGCCCAGCCCGTTTTAAAAACCCGAACTCCTGGCCCGGCACAGCCCGTCTGAATTAGGCCCGGCCCCTTTTTACAGGCCTAGAAGTTCTATATACTTGATGAAAAACTTCGTCCCGTCCCACCTTGACTTCAGGTTTAGCCCGGCCCAAATAAAACCCTAAAATCACTAAAACATCTATATACTTGGTGAAAAATCTCGGCCCGTCCCACCTTGATTTAAGGTTTGGCCTGGCCCGTGTGAAGACTCTAAAATAAAGGCTTGACCCGGCCGGTGATAAACTGGACTTAACTACTTTTAACCGGCACAAAACTTCAAAATACTAATTTTTACATTTGTAGCACTTACAGTTTTTGAGTAGCAGTTATTTTGAAATCAAATAACCCTTATTTCCACCCCACATTTGAGGTCCTGGAAACCAAATTTTTAAAAAATGTTGAAACACTTATATCATTATTTTTTGAGTATATACTAAATACTAATTTTGACATCTGTAGCATTCACAGTTTTTGAGTAGCAGTTACTTTAAAAACCAAAGAAACCTTTTTTCCACCCCACATTTGAGGTCCTGAAAACCAAAATTTCAAAAAATGGTGAAACACGTATATCATTATTTTTAGAGTAGAAACTAAATACTAATTTTTACTTTTGTAGCATTCACAGTTTTTGAGTAGCAGCAACTTTAAAAACCAAGTAATCCTATTGTCCACCCCACATTTAAGGTCTTATAACCAAATTTGTAAAAAAATGGTGAAACACGTATATCTTTATTTTTAGAATAGAAACTAAATACTAATTTTTACATCTGTGGTATTTACAGTTTTTGAATAGCAGTAACTTTAAAAAACAAATAACCCTATTTTCCACCCCACATTTGAAGTCCTGGAAGCCAAATTTTCAAAAAATGCTAAAACACGTATTTCATTATTTTTGAAGTAGAAACTAAATACTAATTTTTACTCCTGTAGCATTCACAGTTTTTGAGTAGCAGCTACTTTAAAAACCAAATAACCCAATTTTCCAATTTGTGAAAAATGGTGAAACACGTATATCTTTATTTTTAGAAAAGAAACTAAATAATAATTTTTACATCTGTGGTATTTACTGTTTTTGAGTAGCAGTTACTATAAAAGACAAATAGCCCTATTTTCCACCCAACATTTGAAGTCCTGGAAACCAAATTTTCAAAAAATGCTAAAACACGTATTTCATTATTTTTGGAGTAGAAACTAAATACTAATTTTTACTCCTGTAGCATTAACAGTTTTTGAGTAGAAGCTACTTTAAAAACCAAATAACCCAATTTTCCAACCCACATTTGAGGTCCAGGAAACCGAATTTTCAAAAAATGGTGAAACATGTATCTTTTTATTTTTCAAAAAGAATCTATATACCAAATTTCAGAAAAAATTTTAAGAAAAAATGTTTAGAAAAAAGTTTGTTTTCCAGTTTTTTCCCTCAGGAGCAAAATTTTCAAAAATCCTTTCTTAGCGGATGTTTACGCTATAAAAGTAATATAAGTTCCAAATTTCACGCTCCTAGGATGAGGCGTTTGAGCTCGGCGTTGATTATCAGTCAGTCATCTGTCAGTCAGTCAGGACATGTTCTTTTATATATATAGATATCAGTTATAGTTATATACGCATTTATTTGTTTATTGTATTGATTATGTTTTACAATTTATTTATTTATGTATGTATTTTTTTTGTTGCAGGATTGAATGCGGCGGACGAACACTTTTCATCTGTTTTATGTTTCTTCTAAGCGAAAACTTTTTCCGTAAAAAATGAGAAGCGCGTTATTTATTATTGTCTATACGAACTGTTCCCGTTGTTTCTTTAAACACTTTTACTTGCCATGAGACTACCACCATTGCTACTACTACTACTACCACTGCTACTACTACTGATACTACTACTACTACTACTACTACTACTACTACTACTACTACTACTAGTACTACTACTACAACCACTAGTACAACAACTACTACTACTACTACGATCACCGTTGCTGCTGCTACACTACAATATAACTATAATAACAGCTACTACTATCTCCTGAGGGACAATCGCCTATCCTGGTGTTCCTCTGCTCCCTTTATTGGAGGATTCATGTAAACTATGCGAGACTTTTGAGAAATTCTGTCCCTCGAGATGAGAAAGAAAAGACTGCTCGTGACTGTGTTTGATTTTTTTTTTGCTGTAAAATGTAAAATAGCGTTTTTTTCTGACGGTGAATTTGTTGGCTCTTTCTTATTTTTATAATCTCTGAGAATGATTTCCAGTAGACTCGTTTGATTAGATTAAACAGCTCCAAAGGAGGATGAAAGCGTGGCGATATTAAGAAGGTTTGATGAGCCAAGTTTTATGATTCGAGGCGAAAGCTGGATTAGTGTGGGAAAGCTTCTAGATGGCTCAGGGGAAACTTTATAGCTATATTGAGGTATAAAGCCGTGGGAATTTAGGATTAAGCTGGTTCAGGTGTCGGTGCGACTGCATTCCGCGCAATCTCTCAACTCCCGGTTGCGGGTTGTCGGCTGCTATAAGATCTATGTTCGTGGAAGTAGAGTTTTTCATGTCGTGCCACCTGGGGAGTTATCCCGGATCTGTCCCCCAATATAAGCTATTCTGCGATTTTATTACAAACTAATATTTCAAAGTAAGCGATGATATGTTCATATACCTATATACAATAAAAAAAAGTTTAATAAAAAAAATTGACAGACACCTAGTATTAACAGAATCTCCTTCGTTGTTCATAAAATCTGGCATAATTTTAATGCATCACATTCAGTGTGGCGTAGCAATCCCGGGCGCCTACTGGCTAGGGGGGGCGCAATATCAATGGACGCAGAAGTGTAAAACGTTTTTGAAAAATTATGGGGAAAGTTATCTACGACTACCCCTCCATCAAATATCTTTGGAGGCAAAAGTGTATAAGGTTTTTGACAAATTTGACAGATGGGATTTTCTGGGGGCGCATACCTTAGACTTTGCCCCGGGCGAAAAAACCCTAGCTACGCCACTGATCATATTAAGTACAGAACCATTATTTTTTTCCATTATTTAGTAAGAAAAAAAATCTGAAACATGTTGAAATAAAAAATGTTGCAGTAGAAAATTTATTTGCTGAAAATTAGTTCCATTCAGCGTACGTTGACGTTAAAATGAGGATGAAAAAAACGTGTCACTCGATCGACGGAAGTCAACCAGCTTTTATTGATGATCGATGGATCTGTAGGCCTAATGATGTATAATTCTAAACTTAGTTGCCCTATAGTCGTCAAGTACATACATCAGTATATATTTTCCCCCCGAATATATTGACCTGTAACTACAACGGTAGACATGAAAATTATATTTCAGCCTTTATCATCTGTCCAGCATTAAATTTTCTTTAGAAATTGCGGATATTTTCATTCGAGTCCTTTTGATGGAAGACTTCGCTTCGGTCGCAGCGATCGGACGGCGACGTCGCGACAGCCACCGTCTTGTAGTCAGCTGCAGACAAGTAAGAAGAGTGACCGATCTCGTTCGATGATTTGCTATCAGGATTCTTCTTTAGAGAGCCTCCTTTGAAAGTACCGAAACTGGCCAGATATGAATTGCCGACAGACTCGATGTTATTATCTCCACATTCAGAGTCGTAGAATATCGGTGGCTGATCTCTCCCCATGAAATCGTCGGTCGTCCACGAATCGGGATTGCAATTTTCATTATCGTCCACGGTCTGTCTTTCATTGAATTCATTCGCGTTAGTAAAATAATCTTCTTTATTGCACGTGCATTTAATCAGCTGATTGATGCACACCTTTTCTTTCCAATCCTCCGAGTTGATTCGACCAGCCAACAAATCTCCTCCACAATCGTGGCTACCGTCGCAGCAAAAAACAGCTCGAACGCCATCGCCAGCTGCAGCAGCAGCAGTAGTTGAGGTAGCCATTAAATGACCTCCACTGCTCTTGTACAGAGCTATCGCTAAATGCTGGCACTTGGCTGCCGTCTGGGCTGCTTCGTCGACGTAATATTCAACCCTTCCATCGCCGTTGTTGATGACATTCTTAGCTTTCGGCGCTAGGACGGCTAAAAACGGCTCGACTCGATCAGTGCCGACTAAAGATGACACCATAGAGCAGTTCGAGCGCGGCGAAGTCGAGGAGTGACTGGAAGATGATTGTTGGTCGTTATTAACTTTTCGCTGGACTCTGTTTATCTCGTTGTGACTACGTTCGCCGTCGCTAGAGTCGCCATGTGTTTTCTTTGTTGCCATCATGAGTGCCAGAGATTTACGACTGCAGAGTCTGGATATTGTTAGCGGAAGAGCTATGCAACAGACGAGCAGGATGGAGAAGCAGCGAGCGTAGAACGGCCAGCCGAAGCTGACGACTAGATCGTTTATCTGAAGAGTAGCCGTCGTAGCCGGAGTTTCGTCGTCGAAAAAGGAGTCGGCTAAGCGCTTGGAGTCTAGCGATTCGTAGGCGAAGATTGATTGAACTATCGAAGAGAGCATACCTATGGGAGTAGGAACGTGAGAGCGAATGAATTTGCAAGTTAACGTGAATAAAAAAAGAATGAAAAAAAATGTATGCAAGAGAAAAAACACTAAATTTGGCTTCTTTCATTTTATACGTGTAAATAATTTATTAAAAGTTATTCATTTATTTGCTCACTCACTCACTCGGTCGCTCACTCACTCACTCACTCACTCACTCACTCACTCACTCACTCACTCACTCACTCACTCACTCACTCACTCACTCACTCACTCACTCACTCACTCACTCACTCACTCACTCACTCACTCACTCACTCACTCACTCACTCACTCACTCACTCACTCACTCACTCACTCACTCACTCACTCACTCACTCACTCACTCACTCACTCACTCACTCACTCACTCACTCACTCACTCACTCACTCACTCACTCACTCACTCACTCACTCACTCACTCACTCACTCACTCACTCACTCACTCACTCACTCACTCACTCACTCAATCATTTATTCATTCATCGTTTGTCTATTTGTTAAATTTCTAGTCAGCCGTTCCGAAAAACAAACACTTGAGCATATAGACTTCAGAAGACCATATGAAACTTAAAATAAATAAATAGATAAATAAATAAATAAATAAAGGAACAGACAAATAAAACTTTGAATTCCCATTCTTAAATAGGGAAATTTAAACACAAACAATCATGTTTTTATTATACAGACAAAAAAAAAATAAAAGCAAATAAAACGCAAGACGGCAAAAAAATGCAAAGAGAGAAATGCAATGCAGACAAAAAAAAATTATAAAAAGTGCGGGAAACGCTTGAGATAGAAATTACTCGACGCCGGACATGACGGGGTTAGGTCATTGCAAGGTCATTGTCATCGTGTGTCATTTCCTGGCGCCCCACAAGATTGAAGACGTGCACACATTTCTAACGGACTTCTCTAGATGATGTCTGCCATTGTTGTTGTTGTGCGTGTTTGCGCGCCCACGTCTGTGATGGAGTGATTTGACGTTAGATCACATGATAGTTTGTCACGTAATATATCTGGAGTATAGGAGGTAGTGATTTGACGTTAGATCACATGATTGCTTGTCACGTAATATATCTGGAGTATAGGATGAATGATTTGACGTTAGTTCGCATGATAGTTTGTCACGTAATATATCTGTAGTATAGGAGGAGTGATTTGACGTTAGATCACATGATAGTTTGTCACGTAATTTATATCTTATGTTGTGCCACATGATAGTATGCAACGTGTGATATTTTATGATGATATATTGATAGATTAGGCAGTAATTTAATACCAGTGATATCATTTAGAGCATTTTTTTCAATATCATATGATAGCATAAAATGTGATATAATATATACCACAAGTTTACGTTACCACATGTTAGTAGATCACATGTGATAACATCAATATCACGATATGTGATAACATCAATATCACGATATGTGATAACATCAATATCACGATATGTGATAACATCAATATCACGATATGTGATAACATCAATATCACGATATGTGATAACATCAATATCACGATATGTGATAACATCAATATCACGATATGTGATAACATCAATATCACGATATGTGATAACATCAATATCACGATATGTGATAACATCAATATCACGATATGTGATAACATCAATATCACGATATGTGATAACATCAATATCACGATATGTGATAACATCAATATCACGATATGTGATAACATCAATATCACGATATGTGATAACATCAATATCACGATATGTGATAACATCAATATCACGATATGTGATAACATCAATATCACGATATGTGATAACATCAATATCACGATATGTGATAACATCAATATCACGATATGTGATAACATCAATATCACGATATGTGATAACATCAATATCACGATATGTGATAACATCAATATCACGATATGTGATAACATCAATATCACGATATGTGATAACATCAATATCACGATATGTGATAACATCAATATCACGATATGTGATAACATCAATATCACGATATGTGATAACATCAATATCACGATATGTGATAACATCAATATCACGATATGTGATAACATATGTGATAACATCAATATCACGATATGTGATAACATCAATATCACGATATGTGATAACATCAATATCACGATATGTGATAACATCAATATCACGATATGTGATAACATCAATATCACGATATGTGATAACATCAATATCACGATATGTGATAACAACAATATCACGATATGTGATAACATCAATATCACGATATGTGATAACATCAATATCACGATATGTGATAACATCAATATCACGATATGTGATAACATCAATATCACGATATGTGTGATAGAGTGTCTCAAACGCACGTAAAAACGCACACACACACAGACGGATACACGAAACAGTGGGGATGTGACGACCGCCGCGTTAGTGATAACATTGTAGGATAGAAAGCGACGGCAATTATCAACATAAGCCCCCGTGTTTCGCTTCCAGAGTAGAAAATGGAATGCTAATGATTAATGAGATTGGAAGTCCCCTAACTACCCGTCGTGGAGATTGAAAACGAAAAGAAGGCATGTCTTGTGGACGGACGAGGGGGGGGTGGACAAAAAATGAGGGACGTGGTATTACCCAGTTGCCCATCCAATTAAGTCCTGTCCAATGATGAACAGCCTTGCAAATGGCATGCAATCGATAATTAATAACTTTTTTTTTACTCTACGCTAAACATATGCATAATCTTTTCGGGTATCTACTACTTTCTACCTAATTTGTGTTCTTGCTTTTTTTTTCCAATCTTCTTTGTACACATCTCTCTGGAATTCCCAAGCGCTAAGTCACCGGGTTCGATGACGTAATAAAAACGACCGTTGAGTGTATAATTCTACTTCTTGATTACGTCTCAGAGAGTGTCACGGAGCGCGCTGTAATTCCAGAAATAGGATTGCAAGCCATGAAAGCCAGTCCAGGGAACGTATTGGCGGTATTGGATGGATGCGAAGGAACGCGGCAGAAGCGCGACGCACGCACGCGACGCAACGAACGCTGGCGCCGACGCACCGGCCAACAATTTCTGTCCTCAGGCCCGTCCGTGACTTTGACCGCCTGTGATCAAAGTTAGGAATAATGTGATCATTTGTGCGCGCGCGTGTGTGTTTTAGTCGCAGCGACACTACTACTACTACTACTGCTGCTACTACTACTACTACTACTACTACTACTACTACTACTACTACTACTACTACTACTACTACTACTACTACTACTACTACTACTACTACTACTACTACTACTACTACTACTACTACTACTACTACTACTACTACTACTACTACTACTACTACTACTACTGCACTCGCTCCGTGGTATTGCAGCCCCCTTGTGTATTTTCAGATCAAATTGCGACTTCGTCTTCTACGGTGATTATTTGATGAAACAGTATTGGATGTATTTTCGCTCAAGGTCTCCCACGTGGAGGCACTTAATATGAACCTTTATGACGGATAAAAATGAAAGGGTGCAGAGGGGTAGGTGGTACAGGGGGTGAGGTACGAGACTGGAAATGGGATAATAAAAAACTGCATATCGGCAGAAACAATCGGCCTGTGTGTCGGGGGTGGCAGTGGTACAGTAGTAGTTAAAGTAGTAGTAGTAGCAGTAGTAGTAGTAGTAGTAGTAGTAGTAGTAGTAGTAGTAGTAGTAGTAGTAGTAGTAGTAGTAGTAGTAGTAGTAGTAGTAGTGGTAGTGGTATTGGTAGTGGTATTGGTAGTGGTAGTGGTAGTGGTAGTGGTAGTGGTAGTGGTAGTGGTAGTGGTGGTGGTGGTGATGGTTGGTAGTGGTGGTTGGTAGTGGTAGTTGTAGTGGTAGTAGTGGTGGTAGTAGTGGTGGTAGTGTTGTGGTAGTGTTGTAGTTGTGGTAGTGGTTGTATCGAAGTGTAGAGCCGATGAAAAATAGGGCTCGGGATGGTTATAATTACCACATCTGTTTTTGTACGCCCCTGCCCGCGTAAGCAACCGAGCCCTGATGACCCCCCTGAAATAAACGGAGCGAGCAAGAGTCGTTGCGGATTGATGACATATTTAAGGGGCGTGTGTTGTCATCCGAGATGTATATGTGCTCACGCAGATACCCCGGTGGGTTTCTATGTGTTTTTTACGGAACGCACGTGTGTGTGTTTGTATGTATGGTATGTATGTGTGTATGTATGTATGTATGTATGTATGTATGTATGTGTGTATGTGTGTATGTGTGTATGTATGTATGTATGTATGTATGTATGTGTGTATGTGTGTATGTGTGTATGTGTGTATGTGTGTATGTGTGTATGTGTGTATGTATGTATGTATGTATGTATGTATGTATGTATGTATGTATGTATGTATGTATGTATGTATGTATGTATGTATGTATGTATGTATGTATGTATGTATGTATGTATGTATGTATGTATGTATGTATGTATGTATGTATGTATGTATGTATGTATGGGAGTACTATGGAAGTTTGTTCACTCTGTATTTAAAGAACATCCCTGTTCGTTTAGTTATGCGAGCCTCATCCTCTTCCTGCTCCGGCTCCGTGTTTGAATACGTTCTGCTTGCATGGTTAAGCGTCTCTGCGTATTCAAGTGCACGCATGCGCGTTATGTTGTTGTTGTCTGTGCGCCATCAAACGAACGTGCACGTGTTGAGAAAAATGTCCGCGTGAAGGAAAAGAAAAAGAAATGTCCAAGATTTAAAGGTCAGCATTATCGCCCCACAACACATTGTACTAGATGTACAATGGCTGTCTAAAAGATGACGAGAGAATGAGCGATAGAGAGGAACATTTATATATATATAAAAAGTTATAAATCTATAACATTTATAAAACACTAAATTAATTCGAGGTGAACAGACAAGTTAAAAACACTCACACGCTCATTAGTGAACAGGTTCACGTACGTAGTACCTTTGCAAGTAATCAAGGCCGCTTGATGTATAATCTCTGCTAAACAGTACACGGGTGCCGAAGTAAACCGCCGATATATACGCGCTCAGGAGCTTGCTTACAAAGAATAAATAATCCTCGACTATAAATAACATCATCGGAATAATAGACGCCTCTCAAACCTCACCGATTTATAAATTCTTTGGACCGGAAGCGACATTAATTATTTTCATTCGTTCCCCCCTTCCGAACAAAAAAACTTGGTTTTCCTTTGTAACTTCCGCTTTTCTACCGACAGAATACGAAGCTGAAAAAAGAACAGTCTGTCAAAAGGTGAAAATGCCCTCTTTAATTCTATTCATTTTCTAATTTTTCTGCCCTCTTCTCATATACCACTCTTCCAGTGACGGATCCAAGGGGATGGCAGAATGCATCCATCAATCCACAAGAGCATGAATTAAAATTTTTTTCTGGGTAGAATACTCGGTTTCTGGAATGTAACTGTGGTTGAAAGTAAAATTATTAAAAACTACCTACAGCTACCCCTGGTTATCAGCCTTTTTGGAAGGAAAAATTGAAAGATTTTGAATTTAAAAAAAAAAAACTACTACTACCCCCGCCCCGTCAGGAGTTTCTGGATCCGCCACTGCCCTCCTCCCTTCCAAATCTTCCTCTCCCTTTCTCGTGTTCTTGCCCTTTCTTCGTTTAATTCCCTTTCCCTTTATTTTCTCTTTTTCTCTTTTCTTTTCGCTCTCCTTCTCGTTATCTCTCTCTTTTTTTTTCTTTAAACCGGTCGTATCAGCCATTCATATGCTCTGGGCATCGATAAAGCGCCAGTTAGCTGACCCAATCATCGCTCACAGAACATTTGAGCGGTAATTGAACCGGAAGTAGAATGTCGTCGCACTCGATTGAGCGTCAGCTTTGTACTTCCGGTGTTCTTTTGATGGTCGCACTGGTACTATGGCGACTGCTGGGAATGTTTTCCCGCCGCTTTCTG
The DNA here is from genome assembly GCA_963978895.1 of Erpobdella octoculata. Lineage (NCBI taxonomy): Eukaryota > Metazoa > Annelida > Clitellata > Hirudinida > Erpobdellidae > Erpobdella > Erpobdella octoculata. The sequence goes on from OZ022239.1 coordinate 2,696,584, forward strand.
TAAATATTATCATTCGATTGTAAGTTCCGCAATAGAGAAATGGAAAAGACATTCGTTTGGAGCAATGGTTCATTGGAATAGAAAATTGAGTGTGTGAGTGAGTGAGTGAGTGAGTGAGTGAGTGAGTGAGTGAGTGAGTGAGTGAGTGAGTGAGTGAGTGAGTGAGTGAGTGAGTGAGTGAGTGAGTGAGTGAGTGAGTGAGTGAGTGAGTGAGTGAGTGAGTGAGTGAGTGAGTGAGTGAGTGAGTGAGTGAGTGAGTGAGTGAGTGAGTGAGTGAGTGAGTGAGTGAGTGAGTGAGTGAGTGAGTGAGTGAGTGAGTGAGTGAGTGAGTGAGTGAGTGAGTGAGTGAGTGAGTGAGTGAGTGAGTGAGTGAGTGAGTGAGTGAGTGAGTGAGTGAGTGAGTGAGTGAGTGAGTGAGTGAGTGAGTGAGTGAGTGAGTGAGTGAGTGAGTGAGTGAGTGAGTGAGTGAGTGAGTGAGTGAGTGAGTGAGTGAGTGAGTGAGTGAGTGAGTGAGTGAGTGAGTGAGTGAGTGAGTGAGTGAGTGAGTGAGTGAGTGAGTGAGTGAGTGAGTGAGTGAGTGAGTGAGTGAGTGAGTGAGTGAGTGAGTGAGTGAGTGAGTGAGTGAGTGAGTGAGTGAGTGAGTGAGTGAGTGAGTGAGTGAGTGAGTGAGTGAGTGAGTGAGTGAGTGAGTGAGTGAGTGAGTGAGTGAGTGAGTGAGTGAGTGAGTGAGTGAGTGAGTGAGTGAGTGAGTGAGTGAGTGAGTGAGTGAGTGAGTGAGTGAGTGAGTGAGTGAGTGAGTGAGTGAGTGAGTGAGTGAGTGAGTGAGTGAGTGAGTGAGTGAGTGAGTGAGTGAGTGAGTGAGTGAGTGAGTGAGTGAGTGAGTGAGTGAGTGAGTGAGTGAGTGAGTGAGTGAGTGAGTGAGTGAGTGAGTGAGTGAGTGAGTGAGTGAGTGAGTGAGTGAGTGAGTGAGTGAGTGTGAGTGAGTGAGTGAGTGAGTGAGTGAGCATGAGAACAAGTGAACTGGCGAATAAGCGCGCGCGCCATTGAGCTTGAAGCTCTTTAATTTCACAAATCCGATTCTCGTGCTTTAATTTCAATCAGTGTCAACATAAAAAAAACTGTACTTACTCGCCGCCAGACATGCGATGATCGTCAGCTTGCTGGAATTCAACGGCATGCTTTCTTTATCTTTCACCTTCAGCAGTCTCACGAGACAGTCGCAGATGAACAGTGAACACGACAACAAGCCGATACCGAGGAAAACTATTGTCCAGTACTGGAGATGGTTGCTCAGGGCGTACACGTCTGAAGAAAAAAATAGAACACTTTCTTGCCAAGTTTTGCTGAAAAGTACACTTTCTATTATGCTCTGGGCGAAAGATATAATAAATTATTTATGCATAATATTTTTTATAGCATTTTCCAGTGTCTTGCACTTGTCTTTCATAGACAAATCTTGTAGTCGAGATCTGTATCTTCCAAGTATATTTTAAGACAATATTCTCTAACAATTGTCTCATAGAGAGTTTGGGTCCGTTATGCATTACCTTGTTATATAGTGTTTTCCCCGTCCCAAGGACAGATGTTTTAAATAAATTGCTATTTGTTTATATATATATATATATATATATATATATATAAACATATATATATATATATATATATATATATATATATATATATATATATATATATATATATATATATATATATATATATATATATATATATATATATATATATATATATATAGTTATGTGTTTGTGTGTGTAAAGATCTTCTATCAATCAGTTAAGTAAAGTTTTCAATATACGGTAGAACCTGTAGTATATAATTTAATAAACGTCAAATTATGTTGCCCATTATATCGTGTTAATTCATCAATCAACCTGCTTACAATTCATATCCGCTTCAACGGCACGACAAGTTGTCATTGGCAACCAACTCTTTTTATTTTATTATATTCTTATTCTTTTTCAATTCACTTTGCTTGAGTTCCTCCAAGACTCAATGAATGATTTTTAAAGAAATTGTAACATTTTCTTCTCAATTTATTGTTTTCAACAAATCTCAAATGAAGGACATTGATCTGTTTGAAATTCTTCTTGTGTACAGAAAGAAGCAATTCTTTTTATACGCACTTTTTGTGCTCAGATTTTTAATGTTTTACTTTGAATAAAACAAAATAATATAAAACTATGTTTAAATCTTTTTTTTACAAATGTTCAATGAATTAAAATAAAAGTAAAAATATGTCTTTTAAATTTGTTTATCGACAGAATAAACAAAAAAAGCTCTGTTGACTGAAAAATTCAGTTTCAAACTGCCAACCGAGCGTGAATATCGTTTATTTTAAATAATTGATTAAAAAATATTCGAACAATTTAATGTAGACTCGACAAGGCATTCGAAAGGATTTATTTAAAGTAAAAATAATTTTTTTTTGCATTCCGAGCAGCGGGCGGAAGCGGAAGAAGCGATGCGATTGTATTCCCCCTTTTCGTCAATGTCGTCTGCTATTGTGGCGTGTGCTAATTACCCGGAGATGTGCGTGGCTCAGCAGGATGTGGATCGGTAAATGTGTGGCCGCTGTCTTTAGAACTGACAATCTGTACTTTTCGTAAGCATCTTGACACTATTCATCAACGAGAGAACGTAAAACAAGAACAAAAGGAGTTTAGTTGTTAACGATAGAACAACGACAACAACAACAACATTCGAGGGTCACACAAGGGTAGTTCACAAATGGCTCAACCCCCTGGGAGAGTTTGACCCCTTGGAAGAGTTTGACCTCTCCGAGAAGTTCAGTTATCTTCTCGGTTGATAGATGTCAACCAAAAAAATGATCACGAGAAAATTGTTTTCCTCGGATCAGTGACCGATTCCCTCATTTCCCCTACGAGTCAGCCAAAATGACCCCCGGCTCAACCATTGTAGACATATGCTACCCAGCTTCCTTCCAGTCCCCCCTAATGAATCTAATGTTTTCGCACAGGGGATTTTTTAAAAGCTTTCAGTTTTCAACACCACGTATCTTGAGACAAACAACTTAACCCGACCAGATGATTCACTGCACTGATGTACTGGTAGAGTAAAAACCCGAAAAAATTTTAAATTTAAGAATTTAAAAACGCAAAAGTTTTAAGAGAAAAAAAATTATATATCGCCCATCTCTGTTTTATGGAGACGTCCGATCTTCTGCGTCAGAAGTTTGAATATTTTATTAATGGCTCTTTTGAACAGCTGTTTGAGAAAGCTTGCTTTAAAACTTAGTTCGATTGTATAAACATTCTAAAAAAAGTATTTCTTAAAACAAAATATTAAAAAAACTAATATATAAAACAATTATTTATTTATTTAAATGAAAAATTTTAAAAAGTGAACGCGCATTTTAGATGCCAATCTCAACCGATCATTTGCTCCAGTCTTTTATCTCAGCATCCTTCTCCTCCCTAACATCTCTCTTCCGATCCGAGTTGAGTATAAACACATCTCGGCGGCCTTAGCACGAAATCGCATTTTATTAATCCCCCTTTCTTTGTAATTACTTAGATGCGATCTGCCAATATTTCAGCCGTTTCATTTACTTCTTCAGGGTTAGTGAACACACCGGGCCGGCCTCCGGGCCGTTTGTTACCGGCGTTAAAGCGATGGAAATGAGGAGTTATGCCGAACGAGGTGGATCCATTGATCTCTTTATGCAAATATTTTATCTAGAGCTCTTAATTCTGTAAAATGTTGCAGGTAGGTGTATCGTCGGTGGGGTGGGAGGGGGGAGAAGAGGAGAAGGGGTCCATGGTTACTCTGTCAGTCCAGCTGGTCCACAATCATCTAGATATATTTCTTAAATATAAACCGCTACCATATATTTTTCATTTTATTTTTCTTGACAGAGGCGTTATGATAGGGCAGGAAGGAACTGTGCCCCCGGGCGCCATTTGAAGAAGCGCCAAAAATTGAAACCTACGACTACCCCCTCCGACAAGCCCGTATTTAGAAATTGTTTTCGGGGGGGGGTTCACTTTTTTCCAAATTTATCGGTATTGTTATCAGGGGCGCAACCAGCAAAAATGCTGAAGGGGTAAAGTTTGAAAAAAGAAAGAAAACCCGTCGCAGGCAAAATATTTTTTTGACTATCTTCAGTCTCCACTCCCCACCCAAAGAAAAACTCTTCATATTTGGAACAATTGCAGGGCCCTCTGATTTGGCCTGGCGGGGGACTTTCCTCCTGTCTCCCCTAGTTTCGCCCCTGGTTGTTAATTATTGGCGTTATTATTATTATTGAAGAATTTCACCAAACTACTTTGCTTAAACATTTTGTAATAAATGATCAAAAGCTTTTAATTTAGAAAAGTCGATAGAAAAAAAATTGTTGAAGCGGAACTAAAATTTAAAGGTGGAACGGATCTCAAACAAATTTTTGCTTTGTCAATGAGACCATAGACATAAAATTATGTTTTAAAATCACATTAACATTGCAATTTTTCAAGGGTATTTTATATAATCCTAGCACATTTGTTCTTATTTTACACCGATTTTATATTCTTTTTCATGATTTCGGGGGGGGGGGAGGTTTGAACCCGTAAACCCCTCCCCCTAAATACGGCCCTGCCCTCCGGTCATCAGTTATTTTCGGAGGCAAAAGTGTATAAGGTTTTGGAAAATACAATTTTAGAAAAACTACTTACGACTACCTCCATTGCAGATCATCATCTATTTTTTTTAAAGTTTACAAATGAGAGTTTGTTGGGGTGCATTTTGTATACCTTGTCCGCGGGCACTAAAACCCCCGCTACGCCAGGGTTATAGTCTTATTGTCTGTTTTATTTTAAAGTCATGGTGAAGGATTTTGAATTTGTTTGTCTCTATTATTTTTGCATTTGATGACGTACTAGCAGAGTTGCCCGCTGTTGCCCGGCGGTTTTAGGGGTTTTTCTCTGGTTGTTTTTATATCTCTCACTCGTTTTCTCTCTCCCGCGTTTTTTCTCGTTTTCTTTTTCTCGTTTTCTCTCTCTCTCTATCTCTCTCTCTCTCTCTCTCTCTCTCTCTCTCTCTCTCTCTCTCTCTCTCTCTCTCTCTCTCTCTCTCTCTCTCTCTCTCTCTCTCTCTCACTTCCTCTTTTTTTCTCTCTCTTGCTTTATCTCTTTCTTGCTTTTTCTCTCTAGTCGTAACCCTAGACTTGCCCCTAGCCATAACCCTAGAGTTAGCGTACCCCCTGTTGTTGGGCTACGGAGTCAAAACCTTATGAAGACTACTTCTTTTCCAAATTTTGTTCAGATTGCTGTAACGGTTCGGATGTGATAAGCGAACAAACACACCCACATTGCCATTTATACATATATAGATTGACCCGTAGGTCAATTTTGTTTTCTCGAAAAAACTAATTTTTAATTTCACCCAAGTTAATGAAGAAGTTTTCATTAAACATTTTAACTAAATTATTAATTACAACAGCCGTTGAGGGAGTTGCTGTTGTAATTTGTGAAAGTCATTGTCACTTTCTCGAATCGGTCAACCCGCGGAGAATTCGAAACAAGGCCGAAACTTCTTCGCTTTGTTTAATTGCGAAATTCATTTTTATTACAGTTATTATTGTATTGTAATGTAACAAGTAAGTTTTAAATCTATTCAATTAAATTAAATCTAGCCATTGGAAAAATCCGCAAAAATTCACAAAAATACTATCACCGAAATTGAAAATTTCCGAATGATTGGATAACGGGAAGGTGGTTCAAAATTGGGTCATTAAAAATAGTCCGATTAAGTCCGATTAACCTCACCAAGCAAGCTATTAATAATTTAGTTAATAAATAATTTTTAACAACCGCTGTGGCGTGATTCTGATTCAAAATATTTAAATCTGAAACTTTCATTTTTCGGAGGTGTTTGATAGTGTTTGTATAGCTTATTTTATATTCTGATTTGAGAATGTTTTGCTTATGGTTTCTATTAAACCTTTTGTAAATTGGTTTTACGACAGCTGACTCTAGCAGCTAAACCAATGATTTTCAGCATTGCTCTTTTATTCCTAATTGGCAGCATTTTAACTATTTAGCTAAAAGTGTTACGCTGCTAACGGTAACTAACATTAACCCTCGAAAACCACTAAGAACAACTTTTTAAACCATATATGGTCAAAAGTTCAAAAAATCAAAACTTTGTTTAATAATTAATGCGTCATTTTTGACGCGCAATTTCTAGTAATTACATATTTGAGGCGCTAGGCAACTTTTCAACAACAAAAAAGAAGTTGATCCCCACTGAGTGTGGTGCGAGGAAGTTTAACATTTTAGTTTAAATTACAAGATATTATTAATAATAATATTATTATTATTATTATTTATAGTAAAATTTGGTCAGTCTGAAAAAAATTTTATCCAAAGCAAACCGCCCACTCTCTACGCTACACCACTGGCTGAGTTTTATGGGGTTTTTTTAAACATGGATTGAATTGGGTTGGCACAAACCAGGGGGATCAGAAGTGTACATGGGATGGGTTGGGATGGGTCCAACTTTTTTGGCACATGCGTGGGATGGGTTGAAATAAAATTGAAAAAATCGTTTTCTTTTAAATATTTAACTGTGGCCTGGGTAAGAAAATGTAACTTCTCAGGAGGTCGGGCTGGGTTGGGTTGTGTAAGCGGTGGGTTGGGATGGGTTGGGTTGTGTAAGCGGTGGGTTGGGATGGGTTGGGTTGTGTAAGCGGTGGGTTGGGATGGGTTGGGTTGTGTTAGCGGTGGATTGGGATGGGTTGGGTTGTGTAAGCGGTGGGTTGGGATGGGTTGGGATGGGTTGGATCGCCAAAAATAAACCAACGTCCACCTCTGGAAAGGATTTGCGGAAACTGGATGGACTGGATCTTCTTGAATTATTCAAAGATGGACTCGTGAGGAAAATGAATGAACTCTTGCAAAACACATATTTATGAAAACAGATTTCTAAGTAGCCTAACCTATTATTCCCTTAAAATAATTGGCTTTTTTCGAATGAATTTCTTCAGAACAATCTGACCCTGCTCCTCCCACAACACTTAAGATATACAAATGATATTTTCGGCTTGCGGGATAAAAGCTGTCAACAAGTTTTTGAGAGAAAAAATTTTTTTTTTAATTATTTTTAACCATTTTACATCACAAGGCTTCCATATATGCAGGCTTTCAGAAACAAATGTATTACACTTGGAAAAGCAATCTTTGGCTGGGAGCTAAGACCAGTAAAGCTTAGGGCAAACACACACACCCCCCTCAGCCAAAACAGTGATTAGATTTTATTTTATATTCCTCAAAATTTTAAAAATGTTTTTTCTATTATTTTCTTAGTCACAGGTGCAAGTCTGTTAGCAGACTATCCGGACGATCTTAAACAACTTGACTGTTCCCGGTACGAGCCAACTCACACACGTGGTCAATGGACAATAATGTGCGTGCACACACATCGTCACACGCACACGATGACATTCTCCGTGATTTGACGCCTGAAACATGATACACCTTCATAAATATATTCCATCTAATTAGGGCGCTCCATTGAAGTAATATAAGCTTTCTTTAAATGAAACTTTTGAGAAAAATAATCGTTGGCGTTAATATGTGAATTATGAGCGAGTCGAAATCACTTAACGTACATAAAACACTTGAAGTTTAAACTTGAAATTTGTAACCTTTTAAAGGGCACCCGTACATGGATTTTTAATGCTAGAAATACACCCCCCCCCCCCTCATAATCTATAAACGGCCCACTCGTTCGATGTTTTTTTACAAACTTTTATTTAGGTTACAATCTCTGTTTGTGTGTGTGTGTGTGTGTGTGTGTGTGTGTGTGTGTGTGTGTGTGTGTGTGTGTGTGTGTGTGTGTGTGTGTGTGTGTGTGTGTGTGTGTGTGTGTGTGTGTGTGTGTGTGTGTGTGTGTGTGTGTGTGTGTGTGTGTGTGTGTGTGTGTGTGTGTGTGTGTGTGTGTGTGTGTGTGTGTGTGTGTGTGTGTGTGTGTGTGTGTGTGTGTGTGTGTGTGTGTGTGTGTGTGTGTGTGTGTGTGTGTGTGTGTGTGTGTGTGTGTGTGTGTGTGTGTGTGTGTGTGTGTGTGTGTGTGTGTGTGTGTGTGTGTGTGTGTGTGTGTGTGTGTGTGTGTGTGTGTGTGTGTGTGTGTGTGTGTGTGTGTGTGTGTGTGTGTGTGTGTGTGTGTGTGTGTGTGTGTGTGTGTGTGTGTGTGTGTGTGTGTGTGTGTGTGTGTGTGTGTGTGTGTGTGTGTGTGTGTGTGTGTGTGTGTGTGTGTGTGTGTGTGTGTGTGTGTGTGTGTGTGTGTGTGTGTGGCCTTCTCTGTACGCAAACCTTGCAAGTAAAATTTAACCAGCTTTTTGATTAGCTAGGAAGCTGAAATTTTCAGCATGGCTTTATATTGGATGACAATACATGATTCAATAAAAAAATATTTTGAACATCTTTTGTATTTCTAAATTTTTAAAGAATTTTTTTTTTATTTGAAATAAAAGTTTGTGTTGAAAAACTTGTTTTTTCCTTTACTTGTTTAACTTTTCAGACAATGAAGTTGAAAATATGATAAAAATTGAAAAAAAAATATATGTATGTATAACAATATACTCCGTGGAGCAGACTCTTAAAAAAGCTTTAGAATTGGACGTTTTTAAGCGGAGTGCGTTATAAAAGCTTTCCTATAGGTATAATTTATCGACTGTAGTCGTGAAACTGGAAAGCATTGATGTTAGGAGACAAACCTATGGAAATAGGAAGGAGAAAAATATATAAAAAAAAAAAGATTCGCGAGTTTACTAACCTAGACTTGAGTCGTTGACATCCGGCGATAATTCTTGATGACCGGCGGTGCACTGGAAATGAGGTCTCCTTTTGTCGCAGTGGAGACATTTTAGCGAGCACGTGGTCGTCGGACTGAGCTTCAGAACGACGACATCGCCGAAGTAGCCGAGCAGCCAATCGCTACTGAAGCAGGCTAAAACGTTGAAGACTATCGAGCCCAAGATGGCCGTGTATGTTGAACGATGGTTTGTTTTGCTGTTTGAATTGAAGAGATCCATCTGATGATCTGCGAGAGAAAGTTGCAAAACTGAGTGATTCTACGACAGTCCTAATAAGCGATCATGATAGAAAAGAATTTTTCAAAGGCTTTTATTATATATATAGTGAAAAGCTTTAAGAAGCCGCCGTATTAAAGCCTTTTTTTCTCTCTCAAAATTTTGACCAGCGGACATAATGCCAATTTGTCAGACCTTTTAGGAGCAGTACAAACAGCCAATTAGGCGCCTGACAAATTCGTTCAGGAATTTCCTCCTTAATGGAAGAGGAGAATGATGAGGAAAAGAATTATTTTTTCTTTTTCTTCATCGACACGTCTTTGAAAAGACACGATGTCTTCTAAGCAAGCTTTATATTGTCGGCTCATGCACGCGCCAATGACCGTCATTTAGATCGCGTGCATCTCTCTCCCTCTCTCTCTCTCCTCTCTTCACTGCTCTCTCCTTTTTCCAATGTTTCACAAATAATTTTTTTCTTCTTTGTTTAACAGAAAAAAAGAACAAACTTTGTTTTTTTTAAGAAGAAGAAGAGAAAAAGATTTTTTTCTTTTTTTGGTTTTGTACCGTCATTACAAGAGTTTATCATCAAATAGAAATCGTTTCAAGATCAAAGGGGCATCATTTCAGAGATGTCTTGTTGGAGCGCAGGGAGAGTTGATAACAAAGGAAGAAGAACTAGACAGTTTTTTTTGCAATGTTTTTTGCTAGATATTTTCATTGATAAAAAACAATAAAATGAAATTTTTTTGAATTTTTCTGATAATATGTATTCTTTAAATATAAATGGTTTTATTAGATTCTTTTACGACTTTCAGCGGTATCGCGCAAAATCGTCAAGTCTACCAGAACAAATGAAATGATTAATAATTTTGAAGAAAAAAAATCTGTTATCTACCAGGAAAAGGCTTTTCTATCAGCTTTTTCTAAGCCATAAATAAAACTGCTAATCTCTCGATTTCCGCATTTTATCTATGGGCGATAGTCGTCTGCTCCTCCTCGGACTGCGCATGCGCGGTCGTTTATTTAATATTTATATATTTCTTCTCTATCGCAGATGTATATTAGCTCCCGAGAATGTCTCCCAATCGCATATTTTAAACGCGATTTTTTAGCAACGAAAATTATTATCGGCAAAGTATTTCATGCCTCCGCGGACACGCCGTAAATTTCACTCGCCTCTCTACCTGCGCTCTATTTTATGGGAAAATGGGGGGGGGGTTAGACTGGAAGTCGGTCTCAGATTTGATGACCGATGTATATAAGAACAGGCCATGCGTAACTCAGAGCGGGCATCTCGGGTCGAGTGTGCATTCTTCTGTGCTTCTTTTTGTCTTGACCCTACATATCTTATCTTGAACTATAATGATTATTTAGTGGGGCAATCGGAACGGATATTGCGATTAATTAAGCGATCCTTCCTATAGTGTCCCATACACAAGCAGAACTTTCCGTTAAAGCAAAAAATCATACAAGCAAAACAAAAATAATGAAATCTGATATTGCATTAGCTCCTCTCTTCTTTTTGACGATATATTGCAAAAATGATATGTACAGACAACCGATGTCGATGCGAAATCAGTAGGTATACATACCTACATCGTTCTGACTCAGCCTTAGCGTTATAGCCATTAACAATCTTTGACGAAGTGACGCTTTGAATTGAGTGGATCGCACAATTGTATATTTCACGGTAAATGATCCTCCGGAGCTAGTGGAGTGTAAAATAACCCAAGTTTTCAGGACGAAAAGCAAATCACATTGCAAAAAAACATCAATCCAGATTGCGTACAATAAAAAACTCACTCCCCGGTCTTAAACCAACAATTTATTGCCAATTAATTCCCACGTGGCAAAAGCGACTGCTCCTGAAATATTGTGCACTCTTAATAAATTACAACGGGAAGGGAGACTGATTCGAGAAGACATAAATCTCCAAGAAATGGGAACACCCATATATATATATTTATATATAGAATATTCTCTTTATACATCGGCACACCTCGACAAACAATTTGCAGACTACTCGCAAGATTACAAAAAAAAACAAAAGCCACAATCATAAAATCTACTTTGTGATCACGTAACCGAGACAAGATCAAGTGTGATCGACTGAAAATAGTGCAGACGGCACTGATTATGGTGGGAAAATCTGCATATAAGCATAAAAACAAGAACAACGCGTTTTTCCACAGTAAGCATCAACAATTTACTCGACCAAGATATAGGTGTCACTAGTATGCAGAATCAGAAAAAACTATTTAAATCATCGCCGAAAACGACAAGTAGCGAATTTCGAAGAAACGATATAGGTAGATGCGCCATTCTGTTTAACAATTTCGATGAAGATAAGGCACGATAGACGCAAACGGGAGAAGGCACAAAGAAATTCAGATAAACCCTCGTGATAAATTGCAACTGAAAACGGTCGTGAATTTATATTTTTTATGAAATAAAATAAAAAAAACCCCCAAATTCCAGGAAATATTAATCTTGTACATGATCGGCTGGAAAGCTAGCGTAACAACTATCAGGTCTCATCTTAAAAACGAAATCTCTTAACAAACTCCACATAAATCACACCCCCGTATGATAAACAAAAGGGAAACATAAAATAAAAAATGCTGGACTCGATAAATTCAGAACCCAAGAAGACTACTAAAGGTCCACACTGGGTCAAAACAAATAGCAATCAGAGTAATTAGAAGACGAATAGATAGCAGAACAATGAACGCCGCATCCTTACCAGGACAATTAGAAAGACCATATCAATGAGAAAGACGATCTTGCTGAGCAACGTTCAACGTCAATGCACGAAAATATAATATAATGCGTTGTGCGCGTACATTTGTACTACATTAGTCAGTGTATATGAATAATTGATTGAATTGCTCGTGTAAATGCAGAAAATTTAACTCTGTTAATGCAGAAAAATTAAAGTTTATGGAAAAATTGAATCGACTAACAAATACATTTGATAAGAAAAAGTAGTTTAAAAAGAACTGAACATTCGTTGTTGTATTATCTGAAGGGTAAGGTCAGAGGGCAAGAAGGTCACCTCAATAGAACCTTCTGAATGGAAAATATTTTCATTATAATAAAAATTACTATTTACTCTAAACGAAAAAAAAACTCTAAAGCAAATAAAATGAAATAAATCAATAAGTTGTATCAATTGTAAGAAACGAGGAAAATCTTTTGATCAAGATAAAACGGAAAGAAAGTTTAAAAGACCATCAAAAGGACATCATAACCAAAACAAAAACATTGTTATTGACAAATTTAATGTCATCCAAAACAGTTTTTCCCGAGGTCATCCATCAATGTCAAGCTATGCTGACCTTGAATACTTAAAAGCCTTCAAGCTGATGAGTCAGCATAACACACATTGGAAGTGTTTTCAGACGCAAAAAGCAACAAACATCAAATTAGATGCTAACGATATTATGCAAATGCAATTGAATAAAAATAACTCATGTCCTTCAAGCTACAACGCTGGAAGACAAGCACTTGATGCATATTAATTTTAATCGAATTTAAAGCTATCCTTGAAAAATACTGAATTATGAATGAACTCTGAAAATATCAACACATGAACAAAACATATAATATCAATCATTATCAACCTTATCAATATCACCATTAACCTTGTTGTCATCATCATCATCAACCTTGTTTTCATCATCCTCATCATCAGCCTTGTTATTATCATCATCATCATCATCATCATAATCATTATCATCATCATTACCATCATCATTACCATCATCATTACCATCATCATCATCATCATCATCCTCTTCATCATCATCCTCATCACCACCACCATCATCATCATCGTGGTCCTTCAGTTCCGTCATCGCCATGATTAGCAAAAACTACAAAGTTAACAGACAGCAATCGTCAAAAGAGTTATCTTCGTCCTTCAAGCAAAAAGCAACACTGAATCTCGAGCAAGATAAACGGCAGGCACGTCCAAACAGGGCCGAGCAGATGCGCCTCGGTGGCCCCGAAGCCGGTTACTTATTTTTCGCCGTATAATACTTGGTCGGAACAAAGGGCAATTTCACAATCGTGGCATCTATCTGGTGCTTGCGAACCTCCAGCTTCAGTTTCTCTCCGATCTGGCAGTGCGAGGCATCGACGTAGCCGAGAGCAATATTCTTCTTCAGAGAGGGTGAAGGACATCCGCTCGTTACCCTTCCGACCAGGGCGTTGCCGTGTGAACTGTAGATGTTGGCGTCAGCTGGAATGAAGATACAAATTGGAGATTTTATTGAAAGTAGAAAAAATTTATTATGCTTTTACGTCTCACACATGTTTGTTTATGAATCGTTTAACTTGCTATGGAAAAATAAAAAAACCCTCCAAACTAACTTCATAAACATCAATAGAAAGAGGTTTTATTAACCTTACTTTAACAACATAAATTTCTAAATAAAAATCCCATAAATATCCACTTGTCAACCATGCAGACTTCCACATTTCAACCACGTAAACGTCCACCAGACAACCACATAAACTTCCACCAGACAACCACGTAAACCTCGAGCTGGGGCTCCTTCGGATATTATGCCGACTCTTTTATGGTGAGGCTTATCTTTTAATTGCTTCATTATGACTTGAGCCCCGGGAAAGTTGGCCAGCTCCCTGCGGCGTTTGCCGATCGTCCACGACAGTCCGGCTTCCACGGGGGTCGTCTTTTCGTCGATGTCGTGCCCGTAGAGGCACAGTCCGGCTTCCAGTCTCAAGCTGTCACGTGCTCCGAGACCTGCCATTTTAATGACACCTCCGTCGATTTCCAGTAATCTTTCTGCAAGGTAAACTACACTGTCTTCAGGAACACTTAGCTGCAGAAAAAATAAAAATTTATTTAAATAGTACACTGTCTTCAGGAACACTTAGCTGCAGAAAAAATAAAAATTTATTTAAATAGTACACTATCTTCAGGAACACTTAGCTGCAGAAAAAAATAAAAATTTATTTAAATAGTAATGACCGAATAATATTGTGTCATAACAAGTGAACCGTAAAAACTTAGTTTATTTTAAATCGTTTATCATTTTTTTATATTTATTTTTTTTTTAGCGTGAATGTCTCAAAATTAATTTTTGGTCCTAACGAGTCTATGGACCAAGTTTCAGATCGAATAGATGACAGAAAATGGGTTTGTGTTCAATCAGACAGACAGACAGAGGATATGTGTTAATATAAAGGATTTTAAAAAAATGCACTCATACAGGGATGAATATAAACTCTTCTATTAAAAACAACTAATAACAACTTATTTTATTAACACAAATTTATGAATTTAATTAAAAGCAGTGAATAATAATAATAATAATAATAATAATAATAAAATAACAAACAGGTAAATATAAAAAAAAGTTCTACTATCGTGTTTCCTTGAATATACGATCTACCTAGCAAAGTATAGAGACACAAGTAAAAAGTAGAAGACAAGTGAAAAATAAAAGCTAAATTAACGATGGACAATGACCTTTACATGCTTGAATATTCTAGCTTCTGTGGATTGGACTAATTGAAGAATAGAAGTAGGTTTTATATTGAATGAAATCTCCATGAACAGGCTAGGTAGGTCTTACTTTCTAGGTAGGTCTTATTTTCAAGGAAACACAGTAATTACCTCAAAACCATCTTCTCCTGTGTAACCGCATCGAGTAATTCTGACGTTCGGAATATCGAAAAGTGTAGTGACACGGCTTGACATGAAGTAGAAATCGGACAGATTGGTTTGAACGTGTGGCTGGATGGCCACCGCCTGCGGTCCTAAACGTTAAATTAAAGAAAAAGAATAGATGATGGTCATCGATAGAAAACAAAATCAGAATCAATAAAACAACATAATGATGAATAAACAACAAAATCAGAATCAATAACACCACATAATGATGAATAAACAACAAAATCAGAATCAATAAAACAACACAATGAAGAAATATACGGAAACATTTACAGAACTATGAAAAAAATATATAAAAATAATTACAAAATAAATTAGCTTAAATACGATGATTGACAATTATTCTCCAGAAAGAGTTTCATAGCCTGCAACCAGCTTTAAAACTTCTGCCTCATAAAAAATCTAAAATAATTCCACGCCATCTTATGACTGTTCCAAGTAATGAGACAACAAAAATTAAACAAACCCTGAATTGCAAGAAGAGCATTGTGAATGACCTCGACTTTGACATCTTTTCCCTTGGCTTTGAAATATTCGCATTCTTTCTATAAAAAAAACAACAACAACAATATTAATTAATAGAAATACAAATTAAAACTTCTTTCAGTTGATTTTAAACTCGACGTATGCTTTGAGGGCATAAATTTTAACAAAATTATTCCTCCTAAATATTTTTCTATTTCTAACTAACCTGCATGTGTTCCAGATCTTTCTCTGCGCAGCCGGCATTCGAAACGACGTACAGATAACCGTCGGTCGTCTTGGTCACCACGAGGTCGTCCATGATTCCTCCGTCGTCGTTGGTGAACAGAGTCAGAAGAGATTGATTATCTTTCAGTCCAGCAATATCTCCAACCGTCAGTCCTTCCAGGAATTCCACTCTGTCGACCCCTGAAATCTTTGTCTGGAGCATGTGAGACACGTCAAACATGGAAGCTTTCTCTCTTGAGGATCGTTGAAGTAACAAATAATGAAATGAAATAACAATATTAAAGAAAAGAAATCGAAATAACGATATTAAAGAAAAGAAATCGAAATAACGATATTAAAGAAAAGAAATCGAAATAACGATATTAAAGAAAAGAAATAACGATATTAAATAACTAATTCAAATAAAATTAATATAACTCGATGCATAACGACACAAACCGAGTGTATAGGTGGGACCCGCCAACACTGAGATCTGAATATTGAACTGCCATTTTCCACCCGGCAAAATCAACCATCTTGCCTCCCTTGGAGACATGGAAGTCGTACAATCTTGTTTTTCTTACATCTGGCTACATTTTATAAAGCAAATAAACTGATAAATATTCATTCTAAGATAGTATTCATTAATTAATCCATAAACTTTTGCTATGGCTAGTAAGCATTAATTAATTAATATATAGCTCGATAAATAACTTGAATCCATTGACAGTGTGTCTCAAAATATCTTCAAAAGAAGTTGAAAATATTGTGGAAACTACATTAACCAATTTTTCATACAATTAAGGCTTAATAGTTTGCAACAATTAATTTATGCATGTTTCTGTATCCCAAACACCCCATAGAAAGAGCAAAGGAGGGTGTTAGAAAAACTGTATAACGTAACTATAGTTTGTATTTTCATTACATTCAGCCGTAGAAATAATGTCATAAGGACGGCTAATTAGTAGATGAGAAAATTCTGTCAAGAAAGCAATTTTGAACAATTTCGATGTGAACTGTCAAGAGCCATTTGTGTTGTTGACAATAAGCATAAAGTTTTAAGCGCACATTGTCAATAACACCAATGATTACTTACAGTTCGCACTGTCAATAGCACCTATCTAATAAATAACAAACGTTTTCGGTGGAATCGCTGGACATATGCCTGCATACTCCCAGCGTTCGAGAAGAGAACCTCCCAAGCTGAACATTGCCAAGAACTCGTAGACCAGAAGTTAGAAATTTCATTTTAAATTGTATCTGAGAAATAGAAAATTCAATCAATCATGCATAAAGAAAATAGCCAAACCAAGCCTTACTCTATCTAAAGCTAAAGCTGAATTATTAAAACGAATGTCTAACACTCTTCTAACTTCTAATCTAATTCTAACAACGTTATTAAAAAACGTACTTTATGCTGGTTAATGTAATTTTCGAACACAGTTAAGCACTCTATTATATAGCTATAACAACAGAAGTCAAAAGTTAAGGCAATTGGTCCAATTAATAATTAATTGGAGCAGTAAGACAAAAAGCCTCAATTCAAGAAGGCTTGTATTGTCACTATTGTCTGTAAATACAAAGCACTCTATCTCAAAATCCAAGACATGACACTCAGGAAAACTTCAAGAATGAAAATTATATATAATTAAAAATAATATTTGGAGAAGCTTACTCAAGCGAACTTTACCATTTAACCTTGATGTCAAATTGGGTCGAAGCGAGGCCGAGGTTCAACTAGGCGCTGACAACGAGGTGTTGCCATTACAAGCGTCTTCGTTCAACTCCAAAATTGTATACTGCCGCATCTATATTCGTTACCATAAGCATAAAGGTACATGAACTGATTGTAATTCTAAACCACTATAAATTTTTAAATTTCATTTCAGTTAGAATATGAAAATTTAAAAAAAAATCGGATTGTATATCTTTCAATGAAAGAAATTTCAGTTTCTCAAAACATCCTATATATTGCTGTCAAAAAATTCAATATATAATCATACATTAACTAATTGTGGTTGTTGACTTATTTTAGTTTTATATAATAAACCAATCAATAAAAATGAAATTATATGACTTACTTTATAAAACAATGCGTTGTGAACTTTAAAACTTTATTTTTTTTAAATTTATCGTTTATATTTTTACAGGCCCATCAAACTCTGCATCCCTGGAAATTCAGGTGCTGCAGGACCCCAAACACGACATTGCTGCAGCGACCACGCACATTTTTCCAGGTAAAGGGAAATTCAAAATAACCTCTTCTGGCAACATTCTGAACTCTACTGAAAAAAGGTCCTCTAACAATGATACCCCATTAAAAACGCTACTGCCGATTGTAGCCAATAAAGAACACAGCGCCTCTTGATCTGATCCTACTATACCACAAGTTAAGAATCGATGATGTTGATGATAAATTAATGTGAGATGAAATCGCATCGATTGAAACATTATAATTATATGGATGGATGTGATTTTATTTTTTAGACAAAGTATTGATTGGTCAACCAATTTGATATTTGAAAATAGGTTTTCTTTTAAATTAGAAATTTATTAGGTTGGAAAAATTATTTGAAAGTTCTCAAGAAATTTATTTAATTGAAATTCTCCATATATTTCATCCAGTAAACGGCTGGACCAAAAAAAACCTTTAAATACATTTAAACAAGAACAGAACTTTTATTTTTTATAATAAAATATGAGCATGTTTAAGTACAAAGGTTGACTTAGATATTGCAATGACAGACAAAGAAAGATTAGCATATCATTTAATACTGATTTCAACCAGCTGTAAACAGTAAAGAAAAACTCAAATGTTCCAAACAGAAACACAAACAAAAAACAAAACGGTAATTCAACCATTGCTCCAATCTGAATGAAAAATGCAAAGATTTCCATTTTAATAATTTCCTTAATTTAACATACTACTCTTGATTAATAACTCACAAAATGACTTGGGAGGAAAAATTACTGACATGAAACAACAGAGGAAGGAAGTTTGTTAAAAAAAACGAAGTAGAAATATATTAACGGTTGCCGACATTCAATAAATCCGAGCCAAATGTGATATTGAGAATAATTTTGAAACATGCATTTTATGGGTTGCAGCATCACTTCTCATAAATCAGATATTTTTTATATCGAACAAAAGAATTTAAACAATTCACAGTCACCATGCCTCATAGCAAGAAAACAATAAAAGACAATAATACCTTAGCATGTTGATTAGCGACACAAGAATGTAACCTTTAAGGACATTGGCACGAGTCACATAAACAAACAAATGCAAAATACAATATACCATGGTTGTCTAGAGATTGAAAAAAAGGCGGAAAAAAAACTAATTGCACACAGAAGACTAAATCGAACTCGTTTCGACAAAACGCGAATACTCTCGAGACTCAAAACACAAGATCGTTCCTATTTTAAAAGAAAAAAAATTTTAGCACGCCTCAAAAGACAAAACAAACACAATAAACTTAATAACAATAACAATAATAATTAGTAATAATAATAATAAGACACTGAAACGTGGTTGGTCGCACTTCAACTAGAAGACCTGCGAATGAAGGATTCCATTCCTCACGGATCGACGAAAGAGACCATGATGTAGCGGGTACCGGCAGTGGTGGGTAGACCTTCGTGGTGGTGGGTCAGTCTGCCCGGATGCATCAGCATCCAGCCCTTCTTCAAGTTGATGACAGTGCAATTGTACCTTACCATCCGGACCCCGCCTCCCTGGAAGATTTAGAGCTCAATTCGTTATTGAATCGATTAAAATCTATTTTTATAACGGTAATTCAAAACTTGTGGCTTTACGGGAAAGCACGACGACTGATGGTTCAATTTACAGTTACAAACTGAACTCTACGAATGTTAACGTTTTTCACTTTAATTCAAAAATTGTCCCCCTCACCTGATAATCAACTCCAGGTGTATTCAAGGCAAGGTTTACAGTGAACGTGGAAGAATCTGCATGGGGTTTCAACCGGTCCTGCTCGTCGGGTCTGTAGCGGACCACGAAATTCATTAAGGCCCTCCCCTGTCAATGAATGGTGGTGATACAAAAATAAAGTAGATGGAACAACTATAAATCAAAAGCATAAAATCTAAAAGAAGAAAAAAACAGATGTTTCATCTAAAGTTGAAGTTTTATGAACCTCAAGTGGCCTTTTGTGAAACACCTCAGGGCTCCTTTACAATTTCAACGTTTCACATAAGACTAGTAGTGTATGCGGTGTTTATAAATTATTAAATACTTGTAAGAAATTGCACTTCTGACAGTAAAAGCTGAGAGATAGAATAAAAAACATGAACGTAAATTAAATATAAAATTGAGCTACCTCAGTATAATATCCTTCAAAAGCTCTTGAGTTGATGGGGGCGATGTAAGTCCTGAGGAAATGGAGCCAGTGTTTTTCCCAATCGATCTGGTTAGTGTGAATGTCGACCGTCGGTACATTCTCGTATCCGCCTTGCAATCTCGGATCCTGGAATGTTAAATTGAAAAATGAATTTTTTTTTAATATTAAGAGAAATAATGTATTATCTCAAATCTGAGAGTTTTCTATGCGATTCATGTATGCAAGTCATGAACACTTCCCTTAATTGGTTATGGCTAGGGTTAAGACTAGAGAAATATTATTATCGAGAAGCAAAGAAAGCAAGTGAGAGAAACAAGGAGAAAAACACCGGACAACACCGGATGGTCCACCCTGCTAATATAAATACAAATATAAACACACACACACACACACACACACATATATATATATATATATATATATATATATATATATATATATAAAATAATGCCTACAGTATTTCCACCCGAAGACCACTGTCCAAAGTGTTCCATCTCCTCAACAAGGTCATCGCAGAACTTGTGAGTAACTATTGGAAACCAGAAGACGTCAGGACACGGCTGGCAAGAAGTTAAAAAAGTTTGAAAATAAAATTTAAATATCAAAAAAAAATTTAATCACATCTCTCTTGGCTACATAATTGAACTACAAAATGTAATGAAACTAATAAAAAAAATTAAATATGCACTACAAATGCTTCTTACTCACCTGTAAGAAATTCTCGAAAGTTGTATTGTACAAAAAGGTGAAGAACTCGGGACTGATGTACTTCTTCTCCCAAGTCTAAAAAAAAATAATAATAAAAAACAATTGAAAATTTAAAATTTAAAAAAAAAACTCCAAATCATAGAAGACTTAATTTATTATATAATTCTCAAACGTGGAGATCAAGTACAACAACTCAGATGTGCGCAAGTCAACTATGAGAAAGTTTTAACGATTCCCCCCATGTCGAGCCAAAAAAAAGAAAATAAATATAAAAAAGATAATAACAAAAAACAACATTGCAAGTTAATATAAGCGTTGTAAAAAGAGGATAGAATAATTACGAAGCAATAATACAAAGAAGTAATATAGGGTAAACTTACGTATGGATTGCTATAATACAATGAAGTAATGAAGCGTAAACTTACGTATGGATTGCTATAATACAATGAAGTAATTTAGCGTAAACTTACGTATGGATTGCTATAATACAATGAAGTAATATAGGGTAAACTTACGTATGGATTGCTAAACATAGCATACAGATCGTTGTGGAGATGAACAGGTTGGAAATCATCATCGCTGACCAAGTGACCGTAATAATCTTGATTGTCCACGTACATGAAGATGTACTGAATTCAATACAAATGAAATACTCATTATTAATAGTAATCAATCAATCAATCAAGAAAAGTAATTGAGCTGAAGCAGAAAGCGTGGGAATGAGATAATGCAGAGTTGTCAGCGAGTTGGGAGTTTTGAACCTGCTTGCAGATGGGTCCTCGAAAAATTAAAAGTTTTGTAATACTAAACAAAGGTTTTATTAAATAAATTATTCATATTCAAATATTCGTATATTCTCAAAACGTTCCTTGTCCTTAGTAACTGATTTGAATATGTATACGCTTTAATTAGCCAAATTTGATAATTATACCAAACCATATTTAAACCAAAGTTTTGGTTTTATTAATTTTATCCTGTTGGGCTGGGTCAGCCTTTTAAAAATAAATCAGTGGTCTGATTTGGTTCACTGAGCTGAATCATCTGAAAAACTCTGAGCAGACAAATGAATGAGAATAAGTAATAATATATAATAATAATAATTACCTTCCATTAATCAATTTAAAGAAGAAAGAGGATACAAGTGTAGCAAACTCCACTTTTTTAAAAGACCACTTAAAAGAATATTTTTTAGCTTAAAAAAAATAGTTCGTATTTTAAAAGAATTTAGGCTTTCAAGAGAATTTCTAATGCTCTAACATCGATTAGTCAAAAAGTAGATTATTATTTTCCCAGTCTAGAAAATATTTAAAGTAAAGAAAAACGAGCTAATTCAAAAACGAAAGAAAAAAATCCTATTAAAATTAACAGACAGAATCAACGTATATCCGTAGCCAATCACACCACTCATCTGCAAGTTTTTTTTCTTTTAAATAAATTTTGGTTTAAAGTTATTTAAACTAAAATTAACATAAAACTTAGAAATGTCATTGAAAGAAAATGTTTGTCAAGCGATCCTGAAATGATTCATCACATTTGTACGATCGTTCAAAACAAAACCCTCCAAGAACAACTTGTATGCCTGAAATTTCTTTAAAACAAACATCATCTGCTAGCTTTACTTTCAAACTGAAACATACTCTTCTAAACCGTCTAGCAAAAAAAGTGGAATTTGCTAGACACTTTAAACGAGAAAATGATGGGATTGTAATGTCGTAACTTTTAATGTAATAACAGCATACCAGACATAACGACGTCGCTGAAAAATCAACCGACCTTATTCCTGAATGTATAACAGATGGAAAGATCAACGTCGAGGCCTTCCACCACTTCAAAGTCAACGATCGACTTCAAGTGGCGTCTTTGGACGAGGAAAGCACCGGTCAGGTAGGGTACATTCCACATGCCCCTGTTGTTGAATTTAAACATAATTAATTATATAGTAGGGTCAGGTAGGGTACATTCCACATGCCCTTGTTGTTGAATGTTAAGATAATTATATAACTTTCATTACAGTCAATAGAATAATAGAGTTCCATAGGTTATGCATGGATATCTGCTATCCTTATTATACAGAATGATAAAAAACTAAAGATGTTGGTTAAAAAGAATTTTTATTTAGAAGCTTATTTGTAAATGAATATTCACAAAAATGTTTTCTTTAAGAAACAATCGAATAAAAACTGAACTAAATATATCCGCAATTATTTTTTTGTGTGTGGAAAAATAAGTGCCTTTGTATTTTGATTTATACACCGCTATGACATAAAAGTTTCTGACTAATGTAGAGCTAAAATTCAGGCATTAAAAAAGTCTAACATTTTAAATGAGGAAATAACTTGCATGAATAACTGCGGCTGAGATCCATCATAAACTAACTCCAAGCACACAAACAAACACACATGCACACACGCACAAGCACACACAAACACACACGCACTCAGAAACACTCACACTCTAGTCCTCTGTACGATGAGACCGTAATCGTCCGATCTCTTGTAATAACCGTCGGAGTTGACGGCACCCCAGAAGTTCGTCCACATTTTACCGGGACGTCCAAGCATCGGCCCGATTACGGAGCTGCGAGGAAAAAAATTATTAATTAATCAGTAAACATTTTATTTACTTAAAAAAATAAACATTAGGTTACAAAAACTAACCGATTTTTTTGTATGAGTATTTGAATAAGATCAGGCTTTTCGATTTGCACGTCTCCGTCGAGCGAGAACAAATACTCGCTGTCACGTTTCAGACTCTCTTTGCTGTTAAATTTATTGTCATAAATCAGTGAAAATTAACAGAATTTATTAGTCCTTGCACACATAGACACACACATATATATACATACATACATACATACATACATACATACATACATACAATAAAACTAATTATTCATAATTCACATAAATAGAGAAAAATTAAACTGAGATGATCTTACAATCCAAAGTTTCTTGCTTCATATTCATCAATTTCACTCGACTTTACTTTTATTGATCTGTATTTGCTGCCATGCTCTTTGACGAAATTATCGACGACTTTGTCATTAAAGTGATCCTGAATATATATTTATATATATATAAATATATAAAACAAAAAATAAAAAAAATAAATATTAGAAATGTGTGTTGTGTGGCACTAATTAGTTTTGGTCATTATATCACTAGTGTGTAACATAATTAAACAGAAATATAACAACTTTCAATATCACAATCATCACCATTACCATTAATAAATTATAAAAACCATTTTAATGGCTCATTGTTACTGGCAATCAGCAATTATTTTATTTTTAATTAATTAATTAATTAGTTAATCAATCAATCAACCAATAATATTATAATTTAAATTTACCAAACAAAACTTACAAAATAATGAATAAAAACATCCATCTTATCTTTCGGGTAGGTCAAGGCTAGGAACCGCTCGAACAAGTCTTCAACGAATGGCATCAACCGCTCCAGGTATATTCCAGCAAAGACTAACGGATAGTCTTCGACCTATGAAGATTGGTTGAAACATGTAAAACTAGGTCAGAGTAGAATTTCAATCGATGAAACTTAAAAATGTATTGAGAGTGAAATTAAAAGTTTAATAATCGTATTAAATTCAGTGAACACGAATGGCGTCCAAGTAAGACGAAACCAAACCAGGTTTGGAGCAGCTCAGAGAGAGTCTCAGGTCGGTTTGCAAGAGAAACCTTGCGAATTGCTCAGTACATCGATCGTTTCATCGATGAAAGATCACAAGCTGTTTCACCGAATTTCACTGCAGCATAGCTTCAACTTGTATTCAGAATTTTCATAAAAAATTGCCTCCTTCAGGATTCGTTATCGCGATCCCGTTCAGACTTGTTTGATGACATGTTGGCAAGTTTTGTCTCTGGAACTTTGGAATCACACTAGAGTGTGATCACTACTGATCTTGTAAAAATCTACTACCATCAGTGAGCACTAATTATGCACATTAGGTTCTGAAGTACATACTAGAAAAACACTTGTTTTTTTCCCTGTTGCAGATGCATAACTACATTCAAAACAGTCATCTACTTGGATTGGTTTGTCTCACTGCTTGAGAGCATTGACTAAAATAATTCTTATTTTAGTCATAAGTGAATAAATGGCTCACCTGTATGTCTCAAATGAATGCTGCGATCACATTAAACACAAATTGAATACATTAAAAACTTACCTTCACATCGTCCAATGACTTCGCACCTACGGAACAGCTGATACAGCTGGCATTTGGCGACCATTGGTCGGGTATGTAATTAGTCAGAGAGTTGAAGCTCGCCTGTAGAACGTTAATTCGTTTTAGAATCAATTATTGAAAAAGAAACTTTAAAACTAATTAATCGATAAAAATCACTTTGATCGGTCCGTTTCCGTGCACGATGATTGGTGCATTCTGCGTGACGAAGTTGTACAGGTATGTCCTGTTTTCTTCAAACTTTAAATTCACTTCCTCTGAAAACAAAAACGAAACGAAAATAAAACGGAGCATAAATCACAAACCGTTTTAATTACTACATCTCTACCACCACAGCGGTGCAGCTACCAGACAGAATGTGTCACACACACACACAACACTAATCATGAGAATTGTAATCTTATATATGACGGGCCAAGCACTTACCAAGTGCTCCGTTGAGGTTTTGAAACAGCAAGCTATGAGTATCGAGGACTATATTTAACTTTTCCTGAAATTAATATTAAATTAGTTTTTTTTACAAATTTTCATCAACCAGAAAAGAGAAATTATTTCACAAAAATAAAATAAGTACTCAATCAATTGTTCTCTCTATTAAATTATTTTAATCTATATAATACAACAGTCGTATGTAATAAAATCGTCCTATGCAATACAATGGTCCTATCTAAGAAATAATTTGCTGTAACAAAATAAACCAATGTAATTAAATGATCCTATCTAACACATTGATTCTAAGTAATAAAACCTATTAGTTATAATCACTTTCTGAGAAAATAAATTATATACTATAGCCAGAAATTAAATAAGTAACAATCTTAAACCTAATGTCTTACTGACCAATTTAAAAAAAAAACACGCATAATAAATTATTCATAAAATCAACGCTACAATTCTGTTAGTTGATGAATGGACAGTCGGTCAATCAACTCCTCTGATCGGTAGGTCGATAAGTATTATTATTATCACTGTCACGAAGGAACGTAATTAATGTTGCCGTGGATATTTTTTTCGCTATTTATAAAGAAAAGATTGCTCACTCTCTGTTCGAGATCGAGATAGAGTTTCGTATAAAACAGTTGATCATCATCTTCGTCTTGAATGTTCGAGCTCGTAACTATAGTGTACAGCTGTGGTGCATAACCCATGAAAGCTGGAAGATGTTGTTTAACCGTACAATAAGTAAATGTATTTATATATTAATTGTCGTGAAGAATACTTAACATTTAATTAAATTTAAAAAAAAATAAATATAATTTATCGTGGAGAAATTTGATAAACAAATGCTCGCGTTATATAAATTTTTAAATTGCTTATCGCATGAAACGTCATTACCTCCTGAGTTTAGATACCTTTTCTCGGCAACTGAAACAGTTGGGTAGTATTCCTGAAATAATCACAAATATAAAAACTTTGTTATAGATGTACCAGAGTATGAGTATGGCCGAAATATTTTCTAAAAACTTCTTTTCGATATTTGACAATAAATACTGAGAAAACAACTAAACAAACATAAACAAACAATTTGAAATTTAAGCAAGATCTCTCTCTCTCTCTCAGATAAGTTCAGGACACTAAGCTAGTTTTTTAAGGTTATTATGGTTAGTGAAAGTAGAGTTACCTCCACGAGATATCAACCTGAGCAATGCTACTAAACTCCTTGCTAAAAGGAGCTCAGCTGGCAACGCCACTGAGATTCAAACCCCCGACCAACAAGCAACAGGCGAACGCTCTTTACCAGAATACCGCCCACCTCTCAATATTTGGCCAAATAATAACGCTCCAAACATCAATATAGTAGCATGAGAGGTAACTGTTTATTAATCAACTCACAGACCAAAGCAGCATAAAACATAAAAGAAAATTACAGTAAAAAAACAAAGTAACTGCTATTAACTATATTATTTAAAAAAAATTTTAACTAGTGGATGAGTAAGGAAGGTTTTTTTACCTAATTTGTATGTAAAAAAAGTTGCCATTAATAATTAAACAGATCCCTTTGAGTTCTTGATGAAGAAGCAGCTAGATACAAATAATAAAAATAAAGACGCCACGGGTAGATTAATCTCTTCTATGTTGTTTTTATAACTTGATTTGTTTAATAACTTTATATAGCTGTTTTTACAAATTTCAACTCTGAATAACGGTTTTAGGGTCGGAGCCTTATTATGTTTGGTGAATTTCAATTTAGAAGATAATTTTTGGCTAAAACTATGTAATTTGGCTGTTTGAAAACAGCCCAATCACAGTCAACACATCAGAAAGAAACCATATTCTTTTTCGAATGCATTCTTTGGTGCAGCTAGGGAGAGTGCTGGTGAGTAAAAAGTAGGATACGTAATCCGTGGCCTAGAAGTCTAACGACTAATGCTACATTAATCATTGTCAAACTTCCATAGCTACACTTCGTTTATAAAAAAAAACACATATATTCAAATGATTCTACAGAATTTTATTTAAATCTTGAGCGTGCTTTTAAATCTGCATGTGCGTGTGACCCACAAAATAAACCACTCACAGCTAAATCAGGCTCAGGCCAGCAGAAGCCTTCGGCCGAGAAGACGACGTTTGATTTGAATTCGTGGAAATACTTGAGAAGTTCTTCAGAATCTCGTGTAAAGACGAGATCATAGCTGTGAGGAATAATAATTTAAACAAAACTGTCATTAAATGAACATAAATGCAATCTTCTTTAAAGCCTATTATTCTCACACACATCACATTATCTCCCAC
Source organism: Erpobdella octoculata (assembly GCA_963978895.1). Classification (NCBI taxonomy): domain Eukaryota; kingdom Metazoa; phylum Annelida; class Clitellata; order Hirudinida; family Erpobdellidae; genus Erpobdella; species Erpobdella octoculata. The sequence continues at coordinate 2,724,029 of OZ022239.1, forward strand.
GTTAAAATTGTGCTATAGTAATCCAATCCAATTAAAATGTTAATTAAACTAGAATGAATAAAATTAAACCAATCCAATTAAAATATTAATTAAACAAGAATGAATAAAATTAATCCAATCCAATTAAAATATTAATTAAACAAGAACGAATAAAATTAATCCAATCCAATTAAAATATTAATTAAACAAGAACGAATAAAATAACCATAAAAGAATTAATTACCGCCCACCTGTCGACAAATAGTATAATTAGATTTCCACTGTATTTATATTGTTCGAGGGCATCTTTTAACAGTCTCACCTTCTGGCCTCCCCCAACACTGTAAGCAACATCCCCACCCTTCCACTCTTCTCCGAAACCTAAAACCTAAAAAGAAATAAAAAAAATAAGACACTGCAAAATGTGCGTCTAAGCTAGCTAAAAAATTGTTAAAATTATAAAAATTTTCTTGCAGTTTAACAGCTTTTCTTTTATATTTTTCAGTTATTCTTGTAAGATTTAATAATCACCTTGACATTATAATTATATTTGTTGGCTGTGGCCATGAATCTATCAAACCCATCATTGGCTTCTGTGGCAACAGTAAATACTAGCAAATCTGAAATACACAAATAAACAGTTTTAGTAAATATAGTTCATGATTGTTCATGACTGGACTGCAATCCGATAGAGAACTTTAGTTTTCTTTCATAAAAACCTATTGAAAAATTAAATAAATACTCCAAATTCATCAAGTCATATTTACCGCTATTTCCTTCAGAAATAGTAATCTGAACACAGCTCAAAATTGTCAGGCAGACAAACAAAACGACAAGGAACATTTTTTCCATAGTAGGTAAGTTCCAGTGATTCTGGCGAGTATCGTCTGCCTCGAACTTGTCTTAAAAAAAACTATTTTAACTATTTTTAAATTGTAAAGCAAGATCTAATAACCAATTCTGTGTGTTACTATAACTATACTAAAGCAACCACGATTATAAAATTTACTCTTCCAAAAATGCCAACGCGACAACTAAGGCACCTTATATATGGAACCACATCTTTTCGTATATTTTCTGCAACCACTTTCCCCGGTGCGGTGCTGGAGAAAGTTCGAGTACTCAACAACCGGTTTTAGAACTTTCGATTACTTTCTTTGCGTTCAAATACATTAAACGTTTATTACAAACGTTCACTATTTTTCAAACATATATAGGTACAGTGGCATAGCAATATGGAAAAACTGAACTTTTAAATAATACAAATTTCAGTCGGTTTTGAAGTTTCGTTGGGTTGATTAATTAGAAGAAGAGTTGAACTGCACATCACTACTATTTCTTAAGAAGCAAGTGTAGCGTTGAATGTTAAAAATCACGTAAGCACTCTCTCCCTCTTCTTGAATATCTCTCATCGTTCTTGCAGCAGCAACTTAAGCGGCGTTGCGATGATAATGATGACAAACATAGTGGCTATGATAACGATGACAAATTAAACAACAGCGACAATTACAGATATGTCAATGGTAACTGCGATGAAGCGATGGTTAATAAAATAAGTATTGGGCTACTTGTGTGGGATTAAGAGACATCAGGTGAGGACATTATCTACTACATAACAGGTTGGGCAGTTGGGGAAATGCGATGATCCACATACAGATCCGTGGGACTTGGGCCTAGATTCAATTGCTTTTAATAGCCAAATGTTTTATTTGAAATGAATCTCGGCAACTCTTAACTTTCCTTCTCTGTGACCCGTGACGTTTAATTTGATTTTGATTTCCAGCCTTTCCAGGTTTCCAGGTTAACTCCATGCTTAATTGCTCGAAACAAACTTTTTCTATTTTTTTAAATTTTAATTGTGAACCAGCACATAAATATCGGATCATTTATGGGAACCTGGCAACTTGGACTAAATATTATTTTATATAAATCTCGTTTAAAAGAAAGCAATTGTGTTTGAAAATTGGGATGATCGTGGATGTGGGTACTGTCACGTAGCTAGACGGTATATTTACACCATGATTTACACATATACCTAATTTTTACGGTTTATCATTTGTGAAGCACATGTTTTTAAATGGCAAGCACGTGACTGGGGCACGTTATTTTAGGCCCTGATGATAGTGGGCACTCACATCATACATAGCCATGGTTGTACGGGCAAGAGCAATTAAAATTATTGATTTTAGATTCACTGGTTTTTGAGATATAGGTATATGATTAGTCAAGAAAAATAGTGGCAATCGTTTTAAGCTCTGTGATAATCACAAATATGAACCGCTACGAGCATTTTTATGTTTGATTTAAGTTTACTTTTTATAAATATGTTTTGTTTTCCATCTTCAAAAATTTTATTTTTTTATTAAGCCTGTCTGTTTGCAAACGGTAAACTAGAATAATTCTATTATGCGTTAACCTTAAACGTACCGTTTAATCATAATTTTCCAGTAATTTTTTAATATAATTAGGGATTTTTGTGCATGTGTAAAAAGATGTTAAAAAACAAATCTAAAAATAATTTAACTTTTAATTTAAAATAGGCCGGCTTACAATAGTATCAAAATTCAGACTTAATTAAATTTTCTGATGTGATATGAAGTTCTAGTACTATTTTGAAACAATGTCAAGTTCAGGCAATATTTTTTTTTTCTCTGATGTAATTCCAGAGTACTGTTTCTCAAAATTTGTCGAAGACAAATGGATACTAAAGAAAATTCTCCGTGCGGTGTTTCATTAGAAAATTGCAACGTACCAAGCCATAGTGACATTCTCAGCCCAGAAAGAACACCAAACTTTTACGGGCTGGTGGTAACCGACACTCCAAGTCCTTCTTCTAGAGATTATGTCGATAAAAACTCGGAAACTATGGAGAGTGACCAATTGGAAACCATGGAAAGTAAACACTTGGTGTCGAATCCTGAAATGCCGCAAGAATTGATCGACCAACAGCTGTTGGACGCTGATGTAATTGAAAACACGGTTTATAACAAGTGCTGGGTCCTTTCTGTTCTTTTGAAATTTGTCAAGGTTGTTGAGTTACTGTTGCCATTAGTATTTAAATCTATGAAAAAACCGTAACGTAAATCTTTAAATGGTTAGTATATACAAGACAAAAAAGAACTTGAAAAAGTCGAGTTAGATGAAACATTCCATGATGACCTTTGCAAGTTGTGGGACATCTCTGTCAATGAAGTATGTATTTATAAGGCTGTGCATAAGTAGGGATGCAGTTTTTCTTTATGTTATCTAGTATTTTGCATATGTATTCATATCTGGGTAATCTCCTAGTATAGTGTCCTGGGTTAATGTTGATGGGAATTACCGGTATGTTAACGTAAATGACATTCTCAATTCTTAGGCATGTTATTAAGAGTGTGAGCAAATTTTTACCTATCCTTGGAAGAAAAACACTTGTTACTTCTTTAATTCTGCTACGGATCGATTACTGCAACTCCTCGCTTGTCGATTTACCAACCTCACAACTTAATCGCCTTCAGTTTGCCAGAATGATAACCAATACAAAGAGCTACGATCACGCGTCACCTTTATTTTCCAAGATCTCCATTGGCTACCGGAAAGAATAGTTTTAAAAATCGTGCCACTTGTACTTGAATGTCTGCCTGGAAAAAGCCCACACTCTACCTCAGCCTTTTATCTTCAACCGACCAGCTCCATTGTCGGCAGTAGACGACTCAGATCTTCGTTTTCCGGACATCTCACCATGTCTGTTTCACGTCGAGCATCACTTGGTGACAGATTTCTTGGAGTTATTGGCCCCAAGACTTGGAATGACCTTCCGTTGGCAATTAAGATTGCCACTTCTGAAACAGGGTTTTGTAGATTGTTGAAGACATTTCTTTTTCCTTCTCTTACAACCTCCGTCAATAGTCTTGCCGGGCCGCTTCAAAACATTACTTAGAAAGCTATTTTTTAGATTTTGATAAAACTAGGTATATGCAAAATATCATATTTGTTAAATTTTAAAGCTAACTAGTTATATTCAATTCACGTTTCTTTAACTAATAGTTATCTTTACTTTTCATCATTTTTATGTTTATAACTGTATAGAACTAGGCACAGGATGCTCTACTTGGAGATTACCTCTAGAATATAATATATAGAAAAAGTCTTATTCCATATAGTTTTTTAACTCCAACATTTAGGATGTTGCAGCTTTTCTGGAAAAAAATGAATACTTGGATATATTTTGTGCCTGCGTAGAAAATTCCAGTTCCCCACGAGCGATTGTTTGTTTTTTTTGTTTTTTTTTGGTCAATTTTGATTTAATCACTTATTAAATAGATTTATTTTATCTTAACTTTGCATAAAAATTATTAATTGTTATTCGGAGTCGGGTGAAGTTTTATAATCTACTTTCAAAATGTTTATTTAATGTTTTTGCAGGAAATAAGTGTTGGCATTCTTGCAAATATGGCTTGTTGTGAAACTGTTTGTAATTGTATTGAACTGAAGCCTGGAGTCAGGTAAGCCATTGAGTTTCCTCTCATTTTCCATTTTATGTTTACACATTTCGCTGTTTGCCGATATTGCTCTTACTCTCATGTGTTAGACAAACATTTTTGAAAATCTCTTGCTTTTTATGTACAATTTGAGCCATTACAGTATCAAACAAATGTATTTTGATAATGTTTTTATCACTTATACATTTACTGGTAAGCATGTACGTTAGCAACATCAGAGGTAGACAACATTGTGATTGTTTGTGTGCATAAGAAGAGTTTTAAGGTTCTAGGCTCAGTATCCTGAAGCAAAGGGTTAATTCTTAATTACTAGGGTCGACCCAGTTTTTCATCCACTTATGATCCTCAAATAAGAAGCTGTATGTATTTCTGCTTTAGCCGGAGAGTAAATTTGTTGATGTCGACATCACTCTAATTGATCTGAAACTTTTTTTGAATAATTAAAAATGGCTTTTTTATTTTGTTCTTCTTTAATTACAGAAGACTCATCATTTGCCTCCTTCAATCCGATCATCCTCCGACTTTAGTCGAAACTTCAAGGTTTGGCAGATAATTTATTTAAGTATTATACGGATAATTTATTTAAGTATTATATGGATAATTTATTTAAGTATTATACGGGTGATTTATTTAAGTATTATACGGATAATTTATTTAAGTATTATACAGATAATTTATTTAAGTATTTTATAGGGCGATAAAGTTATCACAAGTTGTTTTGCTTGTAGGTTGCTCATAACATGTGTTTTGAAGAGCAGTAATATAGAGAAATGGACTGAAGACATCAAGCAATCTCCGGACATTCATCAGAGCATTCTTTTCATTTTTCAAAGCTCCACCAACGGTGGGCATTCAATTAATTTGTTTGCCTGTTTTTTTTATTCTCGAGTAAGTTTCTCCAACGACTGCTGTTTTGCTGTTGTTATTCATATCGTCTTTCATTGTGTCCGTCACTCTTGCTAGATGACAATACTGGTTTTCTTATTCAAAAGTTAGCACGATTTCGTCCAGTTATATTAGCTTGCAGGCTAAATTTTTGGAGATGTAATCAGCTTGAGATTTTCTAGTTTTTTTGTCAATATTAATGCCACCACGATGGTGAGTAAACGATGTTTAATAAGTGACTTTTTTTATACACATAACTAAGACATGTTGTTGAAGAATATGGCTGAATTCGTGGATAAAGTTATGGAATCCGATGATGAAATTTGCTTAAAATGGAGCAACTCAAATTTGGTTGGTGCTGTGATGGAGGCACTTGTTCAATTAGAGTAAGTTTTTTGATCGCATAATTTTTCAGACTATTTTCGTTTGTTGTTATGTTAATGAATTATCATTTATTTATTATTGCTGTTTATTATTTAGCTCTGATGTTGGTCAATCCATCGAGACCTTTCTTCACATTCTCCAGTACGTTTCAACTTCTGAGAACGGAGCAGAAGCACTTGGTCAGTGAAACTAATAAATATTTTTTTAGGAGATATTAGAGAAAATTATTTATAATTTGAATTATAAAAACTATAAATAATTTGAATTATAAATAATTTGAATTATAAATAATTTGAATTATAAATAATTTGAATTATAAATAATTTGAATTATAAATAATTTGAATTATAAATAATTTGAATTATAAATAATTTGAATTATAAATAATTTGAATTATAAATAATTTGAATTATAAATAATTTGAATTATAAATAATTTGAATTATAAATAATTTGAATTATAAATAATTTGAATTATAAATAATTTGAATTATAAATAATTTGAATTATAAATAATTTGAATTATAAATAATTTGAATTATAAATAATTTAAATTATAAATATTTTGAATTATAAATAATTTGAATTATAAATAATTTGAATTATAAATAATTTGAATTATAAATAATTTGAATTATAAATAATTTGAATTATAAATAATTTGAATTATAAATAATTTGAATTATAAATAATTTGAATTATAAACAATTTATATTATATGTTATTATTTTTTCAGTTGAGCATGCAGAGAAGGCTTGTCAGTTCTCTCTTTTCTATTTGAAATCGATTTGCGACGAGGATTTCATATTCATCAACGGAAAAGAAGGCATCATCGGATCTGCTCTGTCCGTGCTCAATGTGGCTTTCGGTTTCTGGAAGGAGAACAAAAATTTTATCAAAAGAGGTTATTAATAATGATCTGACAGTTACAATACAATACAATACAAAATAACATTTATATCGCGCCCGTATAAAAAAACAAATCTTTCGCAAAATCGTGCTACAAATTGTCTATAAATGATATCACACATCAGTGCCTTGTGATGTCATTTATGGAGAGTCTTAGATAGGGTGTGATAGGAAGAAATCTGCCAATATAGCATGATATGTAAAATTGTATTCCTGGAAAATGAGGGGAAATGTATTCATAATCATGTTTTATTTGTATTTTTATTGCTTATAAATTAAAAACCTCAGAAATTATAAATAGACAAATCACTAACTAAATGTTAAAAAAAAACTGGATTTTTTTCTTGACTAAATTTTTCTTTAGCTTTAGACGTGGAGTGGTTATATTTTATTTGCGTTTTTTATTTTATTTATTTTTTTTTTTCTTTTGCTCAAAATATTTTCTATGTTTTCAGACTGTACAATGGTCAGATGTCTCCTGAAGTTACTCGAAGTTGTTCTCGAACCTAAACACGAAAGCATATCAGACACGGACGAAACCTCAGACGTTCTAGAGACCTCATTAATTGATTACCTGTGTGAACTACTTTTTACTTTACTGAGAGACACTCTAGCTCTGTTGTTGCAGGTAAGCAAGCATGTTTATACTCGCGTTGTATCAAGAATTCTTTTCTGTATATATCGTATCTTTCATTAGGTCTCCTTGGAAAACCTTCAAGAGGAAACTGACGAAGCACTGCATTCTCCAAAATGTTTAGACTATTTGGAATCCTCTTGCAATGCAAACAGACTGTCGCTATTTTTTAGATCTATCAGCAGTGTTGAATTATGGTTAAATATTGCTAACAGGTACAAGTGCTGTAGACTGATTGAGTTTTTATCTTCAGCTTCGAAAGTTTCGAATGACCATGTTGAATAAAAAAAATTTTAATTAAAAAAAAGAATATTTGTTTGTTTTAATTGTGTGTTTAATGTCAATAATGTCTTCTTGTGTTTCAGTGGTGTATAACCAGGGTTTTCTGAAGGGGGGTCGATGACCAAGCTGCTGGTTGTGACGGATGGAGTAAGACATTTAAAAAGTTAAAATTGATGTGACAATTGGTGAAAACAATCTTATATTAATAGTAAAAATAGTAATGCTGTAGTTTATGTTATTTTAAAAGATTTAAGGACATTAAAATATTATGACTCATAGTTTCAAGTTTTTATTTATTCAAGGATATTATAGTATTAGTTTTATAAACCAAGAAGTGAGAAAAGTTAACGGTTTTTACATTAAGGCATCAATTCTTGAAATGCACATCAGCCAGTAAGTAACTGCTTGTCACCCACACGTGTGTGTCCGATATCGGGGATAATAGAATAAACACTGGAATTAAATTGTGTTTCTTTTTTGCAATCTGCAATAAAAAATACTAAGCTAGTCTACTATGTTGAAGACAAGTTTTAGTCTCGATATTTAAGAAAACCCAAAGGTGTAGAGATTAACCCCAAACCTTCTTCCTGGCTACGCCACTTGCTTCTGCTCTTGTCGCTTTTCGAAACAGTCATGAGTCATGACTAAAGTAAAAATGTCAGACCAGGCAGGACAAGCTGAAAAAAATCAAGATGACTTACAACGGACTGCAAAACGACAGAAATGAAAATATAAAAAAAACTAAAAAAATATTTTGTGGGCCTCTTATTACGAAATTCCCGGATCCGCCGCTGTATATCGTGCATCACTTAGCTTCGGGTTTTCTCGCTAGGCCTGCTATCCTTCCAAAACCTAGCTCTATCAGAATCAGAACTTCCCAATGTGCTCGTGTGCTGGTTTGCGCTTTCGTTTCACAGTGTAGCCATGGACTTCTTAATATATATTAGAATGTCCATTGTGCTGCTTGGTTATAGCACTTGCCCACGTGTGTGTGCTGTTGTGCGCTCAACATTCGCTCTCCCGTTTCCGCATGCTCTCCCACTCATTTCGTGAGCAATCTTATTTTTTTTTCACAAAAACCTTCCTCTATTGATTCTCAAGATTGTGTAAAAATTCCCCTCATTTTGTACCTGATCTCAATTTTGTTCACACAAACCTTCCTTTTAATGACTTTGAATGTTGTGTGAAAATTTCATTACGATCAGGTGAATAGTGTAGCAATGTATAAAAAAACATACACACACAACACACACAGCAAGTTGTGAATAGCTGTGTTCGCGACTAGTTGGGCGGCGACTAGTTGGACAGCGACTAGTTGGCTCGACGACTAGTTGGGCGGCGACTAGTTGGCCCGGCGACTAGTTGGGCGGCGACTAGTTGGCCCGGCGACTAGTTGGGCGGCGACTAGCTGGGCTAGCGACAAGTTGGGCGGTGACTAGTTGGGCGGCGACTAGTTGGCAGCGACTAGTTGGCCTGCTCCGGCGTAGCCGTAGCCGACCGACATTATATCTTTACTGACATTACATTTTTACTGACAATATATTTTTAACTGACAATATAAGTTGTAATGATAATATATTTTTAACTGTATATAAGTTGTACCGACAATATATTTTTAACTGACAAAATAAGTTGCATTGACAATACCCATAGATGACAATACCTATATTCTTAACTGACAATATAAGTTGTGCCGACAATAGGTATACTTTTTACCGACAGCGTGTCGAATAGGGGGGGGGTGATGCATCCCCCACACTTCCCCGTCCCGACGGGCCTGAGACCAGGATATCTTTGTTTTACACCTTCGTAACCACCTAGTTACCGCCGATTTTGCGACTAACTAGGGCACTATTATAGGGTTAACGTCCGTCTGGGTGAGGTCATTCCAACCTCCGAGAGAATTAGATGTTTTCTATGGCATAAACCCTTAGAAGTCAATCGAATAGTTTTTCAAATAATATTAATTGAGAAATTTGTTCAAAGTGCCTTCATATTGTTGGGTGTAGCGCTTAATATACCTGACGGAGCACCACGAGAAAATAATAATAATATTTGATGAAAATAAACCACTTTTTTAAGCGAAAAACTTAGGCTCTAATTATTTTTTTAAAAATCATTTTAAAGTGTGTGTTTTAAATCTTTAAAAAATCTGAAAATTATATTGATCTCGAGAAAATGCACACATTTTGTAATGTAAACTGAGTTGGTGTAGCGACTGTAGCGATAACCCGGATCACCTCAAAGTGCCCGTTTTCGGCTTCTACACTTTTAGAGTTTTAGATTTCGACCAAGAAGATGTCGACGGGTCAAATAATAATTGGGGCCGGTTTAACGACAATTTACTATCCCATCGCTTACGCTAAAGTTCTTATCCAGGTACTTAATAACTTTTTTTAGGAACTTAATTTTACTTAATAAAGAGACCTAAACAACTTTTTAACTCAAGCCATGCCTTACCGACCTTGCTTTCTTGCCCATCAATTACTCAATAAGTGATTATTGATGCTGCTAACTGCTGGTACGAGTGGATGGAGTCTCGATTTTGAATCCACTTGCTTTGATTTTTCTTAGTGAGAAGAACTGTATGTAGAATTTGTTGACAGTGCATTGCAAAATCACTTTGAAAACATCTGAAGAATTTTAAAATATTATTGAAATTATGCTGAAAATATTTTTATACCAATACGTTGAGTAATTTGCAATAATTGTTTTGCATATTATTTCTTCGACTCTCCTCTGTTGAATAAAGTTTAAATATTAATGATCTGCACTTTAATAGTTTTGATTTGGATAATCTCCTAGTACAGCATCTTGCTTTGGTCAATTTAAATATGAACTAACTACTCATGCAGCCAAATAGTCCAAAAATATAAACAGTAGTCAAGTTAGGAACCTTTCCCTACCCTCATTCCCAATTTCGATAGAGGAATACAGGGACCTAAGCAAAATTATTTATAGAAACAAAATAATCTAGGATGCTATTATACTATAAGATTACCCTCTTTGTCTTGTTTGTTAGGCCAATATGTTTAATTAATATACCAAAGTTATCAGAGTTATTGCATTAAAAATTTTTTTGTAGAGCTTGACTTACATACTGAAAATTCTGAATATCGTGGCCAGCCATTAAACTTTAAAAAAGTCATCTTTAACATTTGTTTCAGATTGGCCATGAACCGATGCCACCACGTTTGTCACGGACATTGTTCGGTGGCCATGCTTATATGTATCCAAACGTGTTCAAATATAGTTAGTTTTCTGCATATTTAAAAAAAAACATGCTTAAATTGATATCATGAATTTGTTGATAATAATTATTGAGGTGGTTTAACTGTCTGTTTGATCTGTTTAATTAATTAATGTTTTAAATGAGGCTCTGAGGAATTGAAGATTTCAGCATCGGATTCTATGTGTGTCGATAAGTTGTAGTATTTCCAAATGAAGATATTTCAAATTAATATTTATATGTTTCGTTCTCAATAAAGGCAAACTTGTTTTTTAGTCACTCGTGGTCCAGAGATGATACATCAACTTGCAAGTAAATTTATTCTGTTACCTTTCAGTTGGGCACATCTACCGGACAGATGGATTCTTCGGTTTGTACAGGGGCCTCAGTTTCCGGGTGATCTCGAGTATCATCAGCAGTTCCGTCAGTAATTCTGTCCAGGCAGTAAGTTACGAGCGAGCACGTTCTGTTTTCTTTGTAACGAAATTAAACTTTCGATTATCTTAATAACTTTATGCCTTCGGTCCTCAAATAGATAATTATCTTAAAGATGTTATTTTATTTTTTTCTACAGGATTTATGCGGAAAACCTTTGAATTACGATAAAAACTCGGACGAATTGGATGGCGATGACGCACAACCCGAGTGTGATAGTATTTCAAAACTGATCAAAGATGTGAGTGATTGTTCGTTTTTTTCACATCACATTTCTATTAATTAATCAACTGACTTAATTTTGCAACTGTTCTGTTAAGCGCCCTTTAAGCAGCTCGTGCTGGACACGACGCTATTTAAATTGTCGTCTTTATTATTATTATTATTTTATGTATTCAAAAAAAAAATTTTCTACCAAAAATATTTTACGTTTCAGACAACTTATGAGACGATCTCAAGGTGTGCAGGCATTCTTTGCAGTCAACCATTTTATGGTGATTAAAGTTGAATTCATTTTATTTATTCATCAGTTAGAATTTATCTAATTCTAAAATCAATTTTTTTTTCCAGTTATATCCATCAGATGCATGGCCCAATTCATCGGAAGAGAGACTAGCTATTCGTGAGTTTTTATTTTATTAGTTTGTTTTTAAGTATTATTTTATACATTTTTTTTTAATTTTCAGATCGTTTACTACTGCAATTCCAGAAATTTGGAAAAACGAAGGAATTTTTGGTTTCTTTGCGTAGGTGTTCTTTTTTTGTCTTTTAAAGTTTTTTTTTTTTTCTCGTTGATTTCTTTATGGAATACTATATTAATTGTAATTTATTTATGTTCAAAATTATTTAAGCAAATTTCATTTTGTCTCAGCGGGATCGTCCCAAGAGTTGTCGGAGAAGCCGTCACGATAATAATTGCCAATGGACTTACCTACTTCTTCAATGCCATCATTTCCAACATCAATGAGCAATCTGTTGAGGTTACCTGGATTACTTTTTCCATACCTAAACATTGATTTAGATTTTTTTAAGAATAAATCTTCTTGTTTTGTTAATTTTTTTTTTCGTTTTCACAGTCTTTTAGGGTACAAACTGGAATGATTGCACAGGTGAGAAGCATTGTACTATTGTTTGATTTATATACCTGATGATTGATATCTTTCTTCTAACCCGATGACTTTTATGGTTGACAGCTGATCGCCAGTCAGTTAACATACCCTTTCAACGTCGTGTCCGTGGTTATGGCCGTCAACAACTGCGGGTGAGTTTGAGGTCAATAATTTAAGTTCAATTCTCATTTTTAATCTAATTATTACGATTCTGTTATTCAGATTAGCTGCAGGGTCGCCACCTCTTGCACCAGTTTTTGAAGATTGGATGTCATGCTGGTGGCATTTAGCAGACAAAGTGAGAACTGATGTTTCATATTGATTGTATTTCATGTCTTGCGAAGCAAGGAAATGTTTCTCTTTTTTTTATGTATTATAAGACTCATCTGCAAACACTATTAATTTTCAGAATCAGATAAAAAGAGGATCAGGTCTATTCTGGAGAAGATATCAAGGACCAAAAATTGTTTCTTCAGGTGGAATGATCATGCCTCCCATCGAGTATCAAAAATACCGTACATAAGGTACGATGGGCTGGAAGTTTAGTCTACAAGTCGTTCTCTTTTGCACGATGTCTATAGATCACCAGAACCATTTGATGGCCACTTAGATAGAATATTTTAAAAATAATTTGTGGGGTATAGAGGTTACTAATTATCATTTTATTTGCCTGAATAAACTTTTCTTCTAATAAATCGGTATGTTTTTTATTCATCAAAATCTATAAGAAACTGCTGTAGGGGTTTGGGAATGTTTAAGTATTTAGAATTGTAGAAAATGTTCCCCTTCATTGCTCTTCTCACTGCTATCCTTGCATGGAATTGTAAGCTTTGAACTTGCCAAGTTCTGCTTAGGAACCAGTTTTTTAATTCATGGTCATTCACCTGAAGAGATGTGTTTTTCATTCATTAATGGTAAAAAATAATAATGGAAGCTAGAGACAAACAAAAGATAAACAAACTTCACCTCTGGGAATGCAGCGTTGGCATTGATATAATTTCCGGTTGAGTGGCAGGATTTTAAGAAACATATATAGCTTTGATGGTCTCTAATGTTCATAGTGAATTCTTTCACAGCGGGAAAGTCTCGAAAGAGAAATGGTGTAGCCATCACTAATATAGATAGTATTTTATCTGGGTGGGCTATCCAGTTTTTCTGCCATAGATGCTGAGGCTGAATGTTAGGACAATTAACAAGAAATAAAGTAATGGTTTCGACTCCGTGCGCAGCGAGGGCATAATCCAGGGACGTGTGACCAAAAAAGTTTGTCTGCATTACATCAGCACCGGCTTCCAGGAGAGCTGACGCCATGTTGTGACGATTTTTCATCGAGCATAAGTGGAGAGCCGTATCTTCATTTTGCACTTTTATGATTGCTTTGCTCAGCCAGTGACCATCTGATTCCATGAGCTTATAAAAAGCATCTGGGCAGTTGCTGGTGATGGCACACAGCATTTTGCGCTCAGGTGAAAGTGAGCTGGTGATCATTCCAAACGTATCATATGACATTTTCTAAGAAATGTAAAACTATTTATTTGATAATAAGAGTTGCTTATTAAGCCAGCTTCCTTCTAATTGTGATGTAGCTGTAATTAGAATTAGTGTGTGATTTAATCAATCAGTTAGTTGTTAGTTCAGTAAACAAGGGCACGTCAATTTTTGACCCGACCACTCAACAAAAATACTGTGTACTGAAATAGTCTATAATTGATAAGATTTTATATAAAACGTCACTTTTGTTACAAAAGTTTTGTAAAAGCACTGAAAAGCAGACATGTAAATGTAAATAAAACGTAAGCTCCACCCATAATTTTAAAAGTAGATTGAATAAGCTAAACCATTAAAAAATGATTAAAAACTTACGCGTATGTTAGTGTAATTTTTTGGTATTTTATTGTTTGGTTTTGTTTATTATAGCAAGCATCCCCCAACTATTGACGCATTGAAAGCAAAAAAAAATTAAACCAATAAAATGAATTAAAAATATATATTTTTAAAACAAATGTTAAATAATTTGTGTTTTATATTAATATCTAAATCAACGTTTAACCATAACTAAATGTAAACAAGGAGCAATACTCTCGCTCGTGTTTACAAATTTTATTTATGCATTTGGAACTGTAGTTCGCATAGATAAAACTATAATTATGATGGAATTTTTGGAAGAAATGGCATTTTTGTTGTCTTCTTTTAGTTGGGTACACAATTCCAAAGTGACAAATTTTTTTGTTGAAAGTACATGGGAAAAATTACCTAATGAGGTAAATAATTTATTTCCAAAAAGTTAACATTTGAAAATCGCCAGCATGTGTGTGCATTTATATAGCTTATCTGTAGTTATTTTTTTCTATTTATTGAAGAATTTGTAAACAGATGAACAATAAATACGATTTTTTTCATATTAAAAGTGGATCAAAGTCTTAGAAAACCTCACCAATGAGGAATTAAATTCTATACCTTGTGGCATGATAAAGGTTTTTTATATATTTTTCTAAAGTTATTTTAGTTATAAAGAATAATTTTAATTGTAGCTACAACAATCAATACAAACATTTTCTTCAGAATGAATGGCCTTCATCATTGAAACTTTTTCTGGAAAGTGCTGTAAAGAATGGTAACAGGAGGTATGACATCAAAACGTACATGGTCAATGACTCGAAACTTCAACTCTGTAAAAAAAGAATAAGTTCCAAAAAGCTTCATGAAGTTGAAACAATGGCAAGATTTGTTAAAGAAGAGTGCTCTCAGGCCAACTGCCAACACATTGTAGACTGCGGGTCAGGCCTGGTAAATAGTTGCTTTTGTCCACATTTATTAGCAGCTGATACATGAAGCTGCTGAGAAGTTTTGCCTTAGCAGAATAAAATTATGAATCAGATATTAAGACAACAGTTTGTTTCAGGCATATTTGGACCTAGCATTAGCAGATCATGGTCTCAATATAATTGGACTAGAAACAGATGCTGTTAAAGTTCATAAGGTCAATGTCAAAGTTCAAGCGTTAGGTATGCAGCCACATCGGCTTGAATTTAATATACTTTTCTGTATAAAAATTTGCTGGAATGAGATGCGTTTTCAGGAAACCAAAAGAATCGTTTTCAGTCTACGTCATTTCATCTAAGCAGAGATCAAGATTCTATCAATAATTTGGAGCAGTTGATCAAAAGAACATGGCATGAGTGAGTTCATCATCTCTATCTAACAACTGATAGTTTTTTTTCTAGAGTTTCACTTGCACCGTTGGTTCATAATCAGTTCAACTTACGTTATACCACGAACCTTTCAGAATTAAAAAATAATAAGTTTAATTTTGTTTTGTCATAATTAAAAAAATAAAATGTTTAATTTTATTGAACTTGCAGCGGCGATAGAGAAACGGACGATTCGCCGGCAGTTTGCATGCTCGGCCTGCACTGCTGTGGAGATCTTTCGCCTGCCATGATCGATTCATTTTTGAGAATTTCTCGAATTAAACATCTAATGTTCTTCGGCTGTTGCTACCACTCCATGGAAACAGATGGTTATTTTTGTTTATTTAATATAATCTATTCTTCTGAAGCATCTTATTGAATGCTTTTTTTGCAGTCAATGGTTAGAAAGTGCAATAGAGAAGAATGTTATTTTTTTTCAGCATAACTGAGTGAAAAGCCACTTTTTAAATCTTTTATATCAACTTTACTGTGTTTGCTTCTTTGAATGAATGCCGTGGAATCATATGATGGTTAAAAAACATATTTCCAGTTATCTAATTAATATAAACTTTGTTTTTATAGGTTGATTTTTACTGTATCCTTTAGACATTTGTCTGTTTTAGTAGTCTTGTCTGTTTGGATATGCCTGTGTCCCTCCCGTTGAAAATATTAATAGAAATATGTATTTTTACTTTTTATCATGCAGGTAAAACATTCACAAACTTTCCGTTGAGCACGAAACTAAAAAACTTGAATCCGTGTCTAAACCAGTACTCGATGAGATTAGCGGCACAGCAAACAAGGTATTAATATTTAGTCTATTTTGCATAATATTTAACCAGACATTTTTTTTAAGTATTAAAAAAGTGTAAATACAAATAACTAACATTCCAGAGCAGCATGGGTGAAGCAGACGCCTGAAAAACATCTGAGGCACTCGCTCAACGTCTCGTACAGAGCCGTGTTGGAACTTGCCGTCGCAGAACGTAATGTCATTCATTCGTAATTATGTTTTTAACTCTGAACCGTAGTTATATTTCTTTATTCACACGATCTTCAGATAATCTTTCGTTTAAGAAATCAAAACGGAAACTCGCCCAAATCGAAGAGTTTACTTCTTTTGAATCCTACTTGGATGAAGTATTTGATAGGTCAACATTATCGGGTATTTTTTATTCTATGTTTAATTGATATTCCATTAGGAAAATACTAATCTGGATGAATATTTAGGAGACGAAACTAAAGATCTCATTATTTCAACATATGAAAAACACAAAGAGTTCATGAGGCTTGTTGAGCCATTCACGGTAATAAGACAATTTAATATCATTATTGTATATATTTATTATTATATTAACATAGACATTCAGCACGCAAAATTTCTGACATCTGTATGTATGTTATAAATTTGAGTTGCTGTGATTTGTAGCTCTGCAATTATCACTAATTTTTGTCAATTTTGACAGGTTATTTCTAAATCTTTAAAATTGTTATTATTTTTATTATTATGGTAACATTCAATTAGGTATTTTTTACTGTTATTAGTTTATCATCCTGTTATTAGTTTATCATCTTGATTACAAAGGCTATGTAACTAACTAACATTTCATCTGTTCAAATCTTCAGATGCTTCAAGTTATGCTACAGCCAGTTATCGAGTTCTTGATCCTCATCGACCGGTGTGAATACATCAGAGAACACGGTTACCACTGCGAGCTAATGCAACTCTTCAATGATGAGTTTTCTCCACGGAATTGTATGATCGTCGCCAATAAATAAATTTTCATTCAAGTTCATCGTGCAATCATTGATTATAGCAATTGCTCTACGGTTCAGACTGATAGAATAGGGCAACATCCTCCTCTCTGTATGTTGTAGAAAACAACTAGAGGAAGAACATCTGGCTAAAACGTTGCTCCACAATCTTTATATGTTAATATAAAGAAAACAACCAAATTTAAGATTAGGGTCGAACCAGTGGATCGTACAAAATAAAGGTTTTTTGTTCTTCACAAATCCTTTATATGCTGTGATTTGGAAGATTTGTATTTAGTACAAATCAGTCTTTGTGATGATTTGCTATAAAATATAAAAACTTAATAAAACACAATTTTTTTTAAACACATGATAGGTAAGCATGGAGAATATGAGAAACTTTCAAATCACTATGAAAAATAGAACAAACATTTTATATAAAAAAAAGCATTCATAAGATGTGAAAATAAAAAAAGCAAATAAAAAAACCAAGAGTGTACTAATAATAGAAAAACTAAAATGCTAGTCAGCATTAAAACTACATTATATTATTTTCAACAATTTAATGAAATGCATTGTCATGAGGAGCAAGTCTAAATTTCTAAGTCTCAGCTTAGAATGATTGGATGATGGAAAGTTTGTTAATTTTCTAAATATAACAGCTGTGAAGTTAATATATAAGGAATTTAAAAATAGATGGCTATGATGATAAGTACTCTCAAAGGGACCACAAATCAAAGCACTGTTAGAGCTAGAGAGTATAGAAATAGGTTTAACAATTTAAAAACCTGCTACTGTTTTGACTTAAATTTAATTTTGTTCAAATTACTTTATGATTAATAAATATATAATTGTTAATGAAATTGACATATTTCTATTTACAACGCTATTAGACGGTCACAAAAAGACTCTATATCACTACCTAATGTCTTAAGTTGACAATAGGGGTAGAGCCTATATAATTATTCTATACATATGGGTGAGTAAAATCAGTTTAATATAGAAGCTTTGATTGCCAAGCAAAAAGGTCTAAGTTTACAAATTAACTTAGAATAAGAATAAATGAAGGATATAAAAATTTTTATTCATAAATTCGTAAAGATAATCACAGCAACACACTCACATAACAACTAAATTATAAAGAAATAAATATTTAATTTCAACAATGTTCAACAGTTAACAACAACAATAAGCAAAAATTTGATTTTTTTCTGCAACAAGATCGCAATGAAGGATTTCATTTTTGACAGTAAATATAAATTTTACACAGGTGAAAAAAAACAAAAATGTTATAATGGCAGCTGTAATATTGTTTCTCACAACTCAATATTAGATCATTTAGTATGTATATAAATACACATCCAACAAGGGAGTGATCAGGTATAAGCATGCAAATAGTATTTGCATATATTATAAAGAGAAAATAGTTTCCAGTCAATAGTTACATTCTCCTATCAACTATTAACTGTTATTAATTCATAAATATTCTTTAAGAAATCGAATAAAACACTGTTTCAGAAACAAATATAATATAATGAGCAATGTAAATTCTAAAGCAGTAGATCCTATTGTATTTGCATGAAAGGCGAAAGACGTTGATTGAAGTTTACGGGTTATTTTCGTTTCTTCAATTCCTGGAAGCGCTTCGTTAGGTCATCGAAATCGACGTCGTCCTGTTTCGAATTGATTCCCACGTCGTCGGAAGGGACGCAGGGAAAGTCTGGCACGTCCGGGAGAACGAGCGTGTCCGGCTCGGGCGTAATGTTGCTATTGAGATTGGCTTTATGTGGAAAAACAACATGAAACACGTTGTTATTACAACACCCAGCTGAGAATGTGAGCGCATATCAAGTAAACGATCTTACCTGTGGTAAATGGAAGTTGATTTTGAGGTTGGAAATTCTGAAAATAAATACCTTTCTATTATCTTTAAAAGTTTTGTATAAACTTTTTCGAGTACTTTAATATTGTTTACAAGTTGTATGACTACAAAATGTTTTAAGCATAAGTATGTAAACGACTAAGTAAACTAAGCATTCTTAATCTACCAACTGGAAAGTTTCCCGCATTTTGTTGAAACGGCTGCAGATTTGGAGGAGTTTTGGGCAGCGGCGGTGGTAAATTATCGTAGGGATTCTATGATAAAAATAAAACATTGACAAAATCAAGAAAGTGTGCGAAATGTGTTGATATACAAAGTCCATACTTTTATTTAAAAAATTTTATAGAAAAAAAAACTTGTTTATATTCAAAAATGTAGTTTATCTCAAAAACGAATTCATCTCATCGCGAAATAGCACCATCCGACCAGCAAAGCTATAGTAGAACAATCATAACAGAATAAAATAGAATATATTAATAGCAGACATGGTGTACACAGAACTGTAAACGAATGAGAGAAAGAAACTGTAATAAAATGAAAGACTGAATTTGTATACGAGCACATGGCTAACAAAGCCTATATAGAAAAAATGTGTGGCACAAGACGGTGAGTGCACATTACGTCTACTGTGCAGTTAGTCACTGCATTATTCAACTTTCCAATATGCAACAGTGACTTCACCAGATGTATACATGTATTAATAAATACCAGACACTTTTTACAATGTCTTCTCTAAAATAAACAAACAGATCTTTGATTTCATTATTAAAAAAAGTTTGACTGGAGATATATAATATAGATTAACCAAGTCGATAAGAAGCTGATTTTCTCCAGGTGGGAAAGTAGAATAGTAAGCTGGAGGTCCTTCGCTGTCCATCGGGGCCTGATACGGAGCTGTAGATCTGTCCATTGGTGCTTGATAGGGGACCGTTGATCTGTCCATCGGTGGTTGATACGGGACCGTTGATCTGTCCATCGGTGGTTGATACGGGGCTATTTATAAGAGTTATAAGAGACCACTTTAAAATCTAAATCTTAAAAAAATAAACTGAAAATATACTTTGATATAATTTTAAAAACAATTACATTGTTTCTGCAAGATATAACGAGTTCTCACTAAAGTATGGATTAACAGCTGAATCTGGATATGCGTTTTGGAAAAATGGCATCCCAGCTCCAGATCCTTGTGGCTGAAAAGGCTCAGGACCGGAAAAAACTTGGGGGTTCTTTTTACCAAGGTCACTGCTACCATTCGGAGCATCTAGTCCCAAATCAACCAAGTTGCTATTCCGCCTTGCACCGTCGTCCTGTTTAAATTATTTCTATATCTTTCAATCTACTACATTTCACATAAAAGTGATTATTTGTGCTAAGAAATTTTGAAATCTATAAATAGCCTTGTTGTTAAATATATTTCAATTTATATATATATATATAAATCGTTCATCGTCCCGAATTTAATTATTATTATGTACTGTATGTATTAACTTTTAGTTACATTAAGACAATCAAAACAACCCTGACGATGGCCGCAATGGCTGAAACTTGCAAGTTGGTTGCTAATAAAACGTTTGATTTTAGATTTAGTAAAAGTGTTTTCTCTCACTTAAAATATTTTAAGCGTTTAATTGACAAAACCGTGTCTTCTAAATGGCGTGTATATTTCAACAGAGCATGTTTAAATGAATATATATATATATATATATATCTTTGAGACACGCTCCAAGAAACACAACTCGCCATTTGGCAGAAACAACTTTTCGAGCCAAATTCTCGACCTTTCGGCACAAAACTCTCTGTTCGAGACTACAATTAGCCAAAAACTTTTCCATTAAACTTTTATTGTCAGACCGAGGACTTTTAACGACGAGGATAACATAAATGATGATACTTCTGACTCGTCCTCTGACACAAATACTTTGGCTGTTGAGGCTGCTCCTGACGAATCTCATTGTAATGTATCTGAGGAAATTCTTGTCTCTTCTAATATAACACAGCGAAAGCGCAAAAATTGATTTCCAATAGTATAAATTTTATATTCTTTTGATTTGATAGGTAGAGTGTTTTTTCGTTTTTTCTTTTGTTAGTGTGCTAATTCTTTGATAATTTCGGTTCTTTCTGTTTGTTTACTTTTCTCGTTTTACTTTTGACCCTGAGGATGGCTGACATAGCTGAAACGGTCCGTCGGTCTGACAATAAAAGTTTAATGGAAAAGTTTTTGGCTAATTGTAGTCTCGAACAGAGAGTTTTGTGCCGAAAGGTCGAGAATTTGGCTCGAAAAGTTGTTTCTGCCAAATGGCGAGTTGTGTTTCTTGGAGCGTGTCTCAAAGATAAATTGATTCCACAGTTTATTCGCAATATATATATATATATATATATATATATATATAATTACAATCAATATATTATGTGGTGGTCAATATTTTCAGCATTCTAAAATAACTAATTAAAATGGTATAATTTCATATACAGAATTACATGTAAACAATCACAAATAAAAAATTGCCAGCATCAAAAGAGGGTCAGGTTCAAAGGGAACTTTGTACGACTTTGCTATTTCCACCAAGTAATTTTCAACCAGAGCCTTTGGTGGAGCTGAAATATCCAGTTTGTGAATGACCTGAAAATACCATTAAAAAAATAATCTAGATTGATCCAGGAGCAATAGCTTTTTTCTCTAGATGATTAAAATCAGATGATTATTTACTTTTTCATTGACGTTTTGAAGACCATTTCTTCTGCATGTTTCGGCAAATTCTTTTCCATATTTGATAAGGAGCTGGTAAGTTACCTTATTAGTAATAATTAAATGAAGAAAAATAAATAAATGATGATAAAGTGGAGAAAATGATAACAACAGCAATAGCGACAAACTTCTTTTAGCTCTGCGACATCGCAAGAAAGGCGTGGAGTAACCCATATGATCGTGGCTACGGCCTCTTCAATGCCAGGGTCAAGTTCCCTGGAATGTTTATCACAAATTTGTAGCTCAGTCACACGCAAGCTCCTCTACGTGAAAACAATCTACTTACGTCATTTTCTCAATCAAACCAAATCTTGCGATTAAGAGGTCGCATAACATCTCGACTATCTCCATTGCCTCGACCAAATAGTCTTCTCTAATTATGTTTTCTACCTGATTGAACAAATAATTATAATATAATTTGTTCACAAATAAATAGACATATTAAATTATTTTGATCAAGGATAAATATTTATTTGAAATCAAATTACCCTTATTCTTGCACGATCTTCTTTTCCATTTTTCAAGTAATCTGCTATTTCTCGTCTTGATTTCAGAGTTAATTCAGCTGATGTAAAAAAATCATTAAAAAAATTATTTATTGTGCACAGCTGCATTGACTTAAAACATAACCCATTCAATTTATTCTATTTTGAAAACAACAAATAGCATATGTGACCAGTTCCTTTTAATAAATTTGAATAATTTTCATGTGTGTTCTATCTTTCTCCCTAAACTTGATTATTGGCTAAAGAAATAATAGACAAATTATAAACTTTGTTAAAATAATGTGCACTACTAATATGGTTATTTGGTTTATTCATGGCTTAGGCCTAGACCTTATGCCATGATTTGGCTACCAGGCTAAGCCTAAGCTGAACTTCATTGTTTACCAACATCCTCTATTAGAATGTGTGCCAGAGTCACCAGAGTAGCTAACTTACCGAGTTTCTTTTAGTATATTCAGATAAGACCTAGGCTAGGCAGGTTGGGCTTTAGCCTAGTCGCCCTAGTCCTAGTGCTAGTCTTAGCCTAGTAAAGCTAAGCCAGACATGCTTATGATTGCGTATCACTGCATTCAATTAAACTCAGCAGCTGATGAAACTAAAATCGTAAAATAAACTACTATAAATAGTACAGAAGTACAGATTAATTAAATAATAAAATTTCGGCCATCAGAGCTCACACACCTTTTTTCTTTTCTAAAAGTTTCAAACGATTGATGCAGAGCCTCAAATTCGTTCGTAATTTCAAAAAGTTGGACCTCGAACGAAACATTGTTGATTCAATGAAGTTATTATTGTGTCAATTGAGAGTCCAAATTAACTGCCAACAGGTAAACAAAGTCATATATATATACGTGAATGAGACAACAGGAACAGCCAAATTAGTCTATTATTTTTACGTCCAGTGATGGGATCATATGGTGGGATATTTGAAAAATGGTTGGACATGATAATAAGCACTGCCAGTGAAACAGTATAACAGTATGACAGTTGATTTAAGGTAAACCGGGCGTCGAATTTCTTGGAGATGTCGGCTGGCTGGAGAAAAATATACAACTCATATTTTTCAACTGGATGAACTTCTTATGGCTCGATTACAGCTCACAAATTTATACATTACAGGCAGAGGCGTGGATTCAGCAAAATGTTGAGGGGGGCGAAGATTTTTCAACTCAAACCCAGAGAATCTTCAAACAAAAATGACCTTCCAAATATACATTTGTATGTTGCATGTTCATGTAAATCATCATATTAGTTAAAAAACAGTTTAAAAAGTTAACTTTTATTTAATATTGAATGCAGACAAAAACGTTTAAATTATGAATGTAACAAAGGGTATCGACGTTCTTTCATTTTTACAAAATTGTCCACTATTAATCAACAAGTATGATAAATATTGCTTTCATCAACTAATCTAATACTCAATCGTGTGTGAGCTAATAAAAATAATTTAAAAAGAATTAGAAAAATCTTGGTGAGAGAGCTCAAGCAACCGTGTAGGATAAGAATATGCTAATTGTTCCTCAAGCCAGGACAGATACACAAGTCCAAATTTCATACGAGTTCGATCGGATGGACCGAAAGCAAGCAATCAATTCATTAAATTTCTATAGCGCGATTTTCTTGGCGTTCAATAGCGCTCGGACACGAACTTATTAAACAGATAAGTTTTAAGCCCCGACGGAAAACTGTGAGAGAATTAGATTTAGTAATTGAAGTATGAAGAGAGTTTCAGGGAAAGGGACCAGAGTAGGAAAAAGAGCGTTTAGCAAAAGATGCTTAACAGAAAAGAAGAGTGGAGAAGAGCAATTTTCAATTTTAAACATTAGTAAGCAAATTTTAAAAATCATCCTATATCTAAGTGGAATCCAGAGAAGAAAAAAAGAGATGGAAGGATATGAGAAAAGTAAGAGGTGCGAGAAACTAAGCACTAAAAGATTGAAAAATATTAGCAGTAGATTATAAGTAATATAATTCATACTGTTTTTATCAACTAATCTAAATCCTCGATCATGGATTAGCTAGAAAAGATTATTTTGCTATTTGGTGGAAAAATCTTGAGGGGGGCCATGGCCCCCCTCAGCCCTCCCCAATCCACGCCTCTGATTACAGGTCCAAAAATAATTTACGTCAATCATTTGCACCTATACGTACGTGAACTTGCCCTTTCTAGCACACTTTGACGTAAGGCCGGTGCTTCATGTTTGCATGAAGATGATGGAAATGGTTTTTTTGTTATTCGTCGTGTTCTTTATCCAATTTTACTCGATTTAATTAATCTTTCTTTATCTACATATGTGTTTCCCTCTGTTCTTAAGTCCTCCTTTATCATCCCTACTATTAAAAATGCTTCTTGATCCTTCTTCTCTAACTAGCTATAGGCCTGTCTCTAACCTATCCTTCATCTCTAAATTTATAGAAAGATTTGTGTATGAGCAAATAAGTGCTTATCTACTGCTTTCTCACTTCTTCCTTCTTCTCAATCTGGCTTTAGACCTGGCCACTCTACTGAAACTGCTCTACTTAAGCTTCATAATGACCTCATTGTTTCTTCTGACTCTGGCTTCTCTACTCTTCTTCCTTGTCTTAATTTTTCATCTGCATTTGATACAGTTGGTTGTACTTGATAAATCTTTTAATATGACTGTGAAGCACTCCTGTGGGTTAAATCTTATCTATCTGGTAGAGCTTTCTATGTATATGTACCCAATCTATTGAATCTTCTAAATCTACTCCTGTATCTTTAAATTATGGTTTTCCTCAAGGCTCTATTCTTGGTCTTTTGCTGTTTATTCTCTAGGCTTATGAACTTCCTCATATTATATCTTCTCACTCTCTCAGTCAATAGTCAAATGTATGCTGATGACTCTTATGCATATTCTACTTTCTCTAACTCTTCTCTTGAGTCTGTTCTTAATAAAATAACTGCCTGCCTTCAATCTATTATCTCCTGGAGTTCTTCTATGTGTCTTAAGCTTAATCCTGATAAGTTTGAGTTAATCTATTTCAATAAGTCTTCTAAATCTCTTACTCCTCTTCCTTTAGTTTTACCACCACCATCTTCTCTTTCCATTTCTCCTTCTCCTTTGATTTGTAGCGTAGGCTTTCTTTTTGACTCTAACTTGTCTCTAACCCCAAAAAATTTCGGCCCAGGCGGATTAGGTTCAGTTTTATTTCAGGCCCGGTCCTTTTAAATTCTAGAAATCACGGCCCGGCTTTGTCCATGCAGTATATAGTTACTTTAGTCCATGCCCATCTGCCCATGGTCAGCCGGTGTGAATTCTTGGCTACGTCACTGTTTCCGTGCATGCCATTTCTGGAGTTTTCTTAGGCCCTGAGATCATTTTAAGATTACGGGCCGCATTATTTATTTTATTTTTTCGGATATTTAGCACACGCCTTTTCGTAGACAAGTCTTGTCAGAGGCGTAGCGAGGGTTTTTGGCGCCCGGGGCGAAACTATAAATTTTGCGCCCCCCGGGCCTCCCCCCGTTGCCCATCTTTTCGCGATCAGTATTTGAAAAAAAATGCGCAAGCAAAAATTTTATTTAAAATACCGGAAAGAACAGAGATAAATTTTTTAAAAATCCACAAAGCTCAGTGAGAATAAATGTAATAAATAAATGTCAATAAATGCACACACTGATGAAATTAAATATGGTCCTTAGGCTGTGTGTCATAAACTTGATGTCATAAAGGAGGTGTGCTGCACAGGGCACAGACGTTCTAGATAGCAAGAGCAGCTTTCAAAACATTGGCTCTACGTCAACGATGTGAAATGACTGGTGGCTGGAGCATGAAGGGGTCACCAAGTTCCACCTTGCCTGAGCCGGAGATCTGTGCTTAGATTGTGGCTGGTGGGTTTGAAATGAAACACATGAGTGACATGGCTTTCTTCCTTCCTAAGAAACTAACAAGCTTGATGCTGCAGAACAACTAAATGGACTGAAGCAGCAGATATACAACTAGACTGTGGACGAAATCCTGATGCAAGGAAGGAAACTACTGTTTTTCTTACATCTTACGCAAACTTTGAGAGAGAGTTAGTCTAGCATGAATATACTGTATCTTCCTTTTCGGCGCCCCCCAAGATGGCGCCCGGGGCAGCTCGCCCCCCCCCCGCCCCCCCCCCCTAGCTACGCCCCTGCGTCTTGTGGGCCGTAGTTTGCAGATTCTTGGTTTATGATATGCATGGGAGTAGAGGTAGTGTACCCGACTTCTATGAATTCGAATCGCTGTGCCTTTTTTCTGGAACTCTCTTCCAGCAGTCCTGCATCTCTTACTATACTTTACTCACTCACTGTTTTTCGACGTTGACTTTAACGTTCAGTTTATGAAGTTTATGACCAAACGCCATTTCACGTCACGGAAATAGCAATATAAAAATAAGTAGTGATTGATTTATTGATTGAACAACATTAATTGCATTACGTTGAATACAACTAAACGGTTGAAGTGTAAATGCTCAACGCATTTTTTAAATTATACTTAAACGCATTTAATAATATTTTTAAAATAAATAAATTATTATGCTTCAAATTAGTAATGATATAATTTGTTTCGTATTGTATAATATTTAACAAAGAATAAATAAAAACTACATCGTTGTGTAAACAGGAAATTCCTTCCCTTTTTCTAGCATTATAGCGATACGAAGTCGTCTCGTGATTTCGTGCTAAATTAACTGCAAACATGCCTGTAAGTTGGATACTTGGATACAAACTTATCATTTTTAGAAATCTGATTATTCTGGATTTTTTTTGGTGTTTTAACTTGCGACAAAATAGCTCTTTGATGGGCATTTTGCTGAATGTCGGCCTATGAGCGACAATATGTGAGAAACACCTAATGAAGTACCGGACAATAATTTTGCATAAACAGTGCATGAGTTTGTTAATTTTTTTGGGAGGCGTTGATAAATGTTTTAATTTTATTTTCTTTAAAGCTTGCTAAAGATTTGCTTCACCCGTCTCTTGACGAAGAAAAGAGAAAATGCAAACTAAAGAGACTCGTGCAAGGCCCTAACTCCTACTTCATGGATGTTAAATGCCCAGGTTTGACATTGATTAGTTTTTCTATGTAAAGAATACAAAAATAATGGTAATTAATAATAATTTTTACAGGATGCTATAAGATCATGACAGTTTTCAGTCATGCCCAGACTGTTGTCCTGTGTGTCGGTTGCTCCACAGTGCTTTGTCAGCCAACTGGAGGAAAAGCCAGACTCACCGAAGGTTATTTTTGTTTTTCATAATTTTGTCCGAGCGAATAGTTTGAAATGACGGCCAGCGATGTTTTTTAATTTTGAAATTGGTAATTTGTGTTTAATAGTAAACAAATTATGATGAGGGGTTGAGCTGATAATTTTTAATTGAATTTCAGGATGTTCATTCAGGAGAAAACAGCACTAAAAGGGATTATGTGATTGACATTCTGTTTCTGTAAATGACTTAATGCTGCTAATAAATATGAACAGCTTTTCAAAAAGGAAAGTTAATCACAATGTTGTGTGTTTGTTTTTTTAATTCGTGTGATAGATATGAATTTCTATTGCTGTCAGGCTATAACTATTAGTTACAACTATTCCCAGCTAAATACAGAGCTAAACGTATTGGTAAAAGATGACAAGAGTTATGGCCCAAATACCTTCTCCAAATTGTATAATATATGTATAAAATGTTATGCTTGCTGTCAATTAGTTATTGAATGGTATCTCAATGTGATTTTATTCCTGTTGAGTTTGATTAAATTGTACTGTAAGGTTATTGAAAAAGCTAATTTTGAACACAGCTTTAGATGTTGAGTTGTGAGTTTTTCATTGCTTTTCTAATTATTTGTAACAGATTTGATTGAAAGTTGGTACAGGATACCGGATACTGTTTGTGCAGTTCCCGGATGTTATTAATGATTATTCACCAAAGGCTGGCTTTAGTCTTGTCTGTTTAACTTGGTTTAAGGTTTAACATGTATTGTGAAGTATTCTGGATTAATCATTTATTTATTGATTCTTATATTTGATACTTTTCTTGGTAGCTAGCTTGTTCTTATGTGGTGTGCTTCTCGTGTTAGTATTCATCTTGATATATAATGCCTGTTAAAAGGATACTGTGTGTAAGATCTAAGTTTCTACTAAAGGTGGTAGGTTATTGGTATATTTTGCCATAAATCGATATTGGCCCAATATTGCTTTTTAATTTGTTCTAAGTGCATACGAGGGCATTCAGTCTGTCCATGTAGTAATTTAAATTGTTGCGCATATTTTTAATAAATTAACCTGATATGTTTAATAAACGCAATTAAGATTAATGTTATAATGCTGCCATGTATGAGCATAAGCTTCTCAGTTATTTCTCAAGCCAAACGAGTGGCGGTCTGAATGTATGAGCCCAGTGGTGATTATTTCGTTCAATAGTGGGTGTACTGGCAGCAGGAGCTAGCTGTTCAAGAGAGCTAACTTCAACATCAAAAGGGAGTGCGGGTGAATTTAGAACCAGGATCACCAACTTCAGTGCCAGTGGCCTACTTTAATGTCAAAAGGAGCCCACTACAAAACTAAGAAGACTAATTGAATGTCCTATTTTAACATTAAAAAACAGGATCGTAAATAACGATCCTGTGCCCCGCTCTGATAGGATGCGTCCACTTAATTTTCTAAAAAACCACTTTAAAATTGGCTGAAAACCATACAAAATAAATATTTTTAACACTTAATTTTTTTGCTTTAGCTGATTGTTTAAGAATTATTAGCAGTGTATTTTTTAGGTAATCTTTCGTTTTGTCCGTTGCCTCCAGGTATCTAATAAGCTTCTGGAAATAAAGTTTTTCACGCAAAGAAGTTTTTTTTTTATAATTTTTCATCCATATCATAGATTTTGCTTCTAGTTTTTACTAATAGAAGATTTTCTTTTTAAAAGTAAAACAAGCTATTTGAAAGGGCGTTGTAAGCAATATGGGGTGAACAAAACCAAACACGGTCTTTCTCAAGGGCAAAAACTGGGAGCGAAAAACCGTTAAAAAACTTTTCCAAGGACAAAAAGCGAGGAGGAAAACTTTCCTAGGGGCGAAGCTTTCCAGGAGCGAACTCCCTATGGTAAAAAACCGCCGCGGAGGCGAACTTTCGGCATCGGGCATATGATACCCTGATGACCTATATACAATCTTGTAATGTGTATTGTTTTTTTAACTTTTGTGGCGTGCGTTCTTTTTCAAATCCTTTAATATTAACTTCTGCAGCGGTCTTCCTTGCTCACAGTGTAACAAACATTCCACACATAATAATACTAAAAGATAGCCCAGTGTTAACTTTTTTCAAATATTTTTGCTGTCAATAGTCCTTCTTGTGTCTCCATGGCTACGAGTGTCTAAATACGACTCTTAAGAAACAACTCTAAAGAAGAGAGCTAATTATATGGGAATTCCCAAGTCTGTAAGCCACTAGGTATATATCGAGAGGAGAAAATTTTAATGATTACTGCGGAAAGCAATATGAACTTTATCCCACTCAAAAAAATCATTATTAGTAGTATTCTATAAACTCTTTAGAATCTCGCAAACGCAACTAGATTAATGACAAACTAACGCCTATATACTCAGCAATGCCTAATTAATCTAATCTATTATACGTCAGAAGTGGGGTGCGAACATGCGCTAAGAAACAATCGATATGATCGCAGGCAGGCAGCGCGCAAGAGCCACGCGCAGGGTTGTGTTTCTATTTCTGGACTGAGTGACGTATATGGCACGGACCTCCTTGCGGACCACAGACGTTGCACAAATTCAACACATAGCAAAGGCGAATCGGATCTGTGTCGCACCTATACACTCTCTCTCGGCACCCATGTTCCGGAAAACTGCAATAATTTTAAATAACAGATTTAGAGTGTAGGCAATATGTGGTCGATAGCGATTAAGAATAGGTTTTATATTTAAAGTCGTAAGAATCGTTTTTTGAAAGAACATCTTTTTCAAACCAGTTGAATGATACGTCGAATATGTCCGACGATGTTGGACCTCAGAACAAACTTCAACTTATTATAGCCATGCTTAATTACTTCTTGCACGTCACAGACTTGAACGACGTCCGAAAGGGAGTGCCGTGCATCTTCGAGGGTCATCTCAAGACGAACAAAAACTGGTATGGATTTCTGGCCAACATAACCATCGTGAACACAGGTAGGATGACCTACGAGTTCGTTTATCCTGCCGACGTTTGCTGCCCGAGCATTCACTTCATTCACGAAGAGCAGACGAACATCTTGAACGCGAGGATGAACTGTTGGCAGAAAGAGAATTTGGGAAGCACCGACTTGGTGCTGCGGTTAACGCCTACCTTCCTTTGGTCAGGGTGCCACCTAGTACACTACAATGGGCTTTCGAAATACATATGTGAGGGCGGCAGAAGCTTCGTGGTCAGACAATTAAACGGCAAACCAGAGTCTTGGAGCGTCGCCGTCAGTAACTGCGGAACGTTGTACGGTTTGAACCTTCAGTACCGTTTGTTCGTTTACGGACACGTTGGAGAGTGTAATCCCGAAAAATTTCTAGGCAGTTCCCAGTCCCTGAGCTCGGAGACGTTCCCAGTGGCAAAACCAGTCTCAACGATGCTAGGCCAAAACAGTCCTTCCTCGACTGAAGATACATGCGTCATAAAAGGCGAGGTGAATACAACCGAGAATTGGCACGGGTTCATAACCAACACGTCGGTGGCGAGCGGCGGAGGACTGCGCTTTGAATTCAGCTATCCTTTCAAGATGGAGGTACAAAACGTGATCTTGTACGGCGAGGAGAGCGTCAGCAAGATCCACTTCGGACACGACTGCTGGCAGAAAGAGGGCCTTATCCGTCAGAGGTTCCGTCACGAGCAAGTCCTCGAACTCAGCTTGCACTCGTCACTGAACGGATGCATTCTGAAGAACATCTCCGCTACGGAACTGAACTTCCTGTTCTGCAAGGGAGAACGAAGATATCACGAACCGAGAAGAATTTACATAGCAGTCAGCAATTGCAAGACCCAGGCAGGTCTTTTCCTCAATTACCACATCGAAACATTCGGATTCACAGGAGATATCTGTTCCAAGGGTCATTTCTGTTTTGGTCAATTTTTGTATGTTTCTTTAGCTATAATTCTTTCTTTTACTTTGACCAATAAGCTAAAACACTTCCACGTGTGATTAAGGCCTTAGACATAGATGAAGAGAAAGAGAGAGAGGAAGAGAAAGAAATGTTAAATATTTTCAATGAAAGTTATACATCGAGATTTCTTATGCACCGGTACACACACTGCATACGCATTCAAGCATGAAGAAACCATATCTTGAAATTGTCTTGCCCAGAAATATTGAAACTTTTATACATTTTAGTAAGTTTATTGAATTTTTTTCTTGCGGTTGACAGGCGACAAATTCCTCTATTTGTTATACCTTACCATTTGTAAAACATTCTAAATAAAATTAACAAATTTTCTTGAACCTTATTCACTTTAACGTTCAGTTAATAGATCCAATAACTTCATAGTCACACAAAAACCTTTTAACGATCGAGCGGCCGTAACGAAAATCACAAGCTGGGTATTTTTGTTTTTCGTGGTGTGTCCAAGTTTTCGAATCTTGTATTTTGTGTGCTGCTTCATAAAACCTTTGCCATCTCTAAGACGTTGTAATAAATGTTCTCGATGACATTTCTTCATGATGGTTCGCATAAAAATAAAAAATGTCGACGCATACATTTAACAATTATTTTATTTTAAAGTTTGTCACTCAGGACAAGTTTTTAAGAATAAATAATACATGTTAATAAACAGCATATATATATATATATTAAAATAGTTTCACTGACAACAGAACCCTTGAACATATTATGCAATTATAGAAATATAATCTACAATCAACAAATAAAAATAACAGATGAAACATTAATTTTCCATTGTCTACTACATGCACTGGCTATGATGCCATACAGGTTGCAACCCCAGTTGTTCCAGCTTGATCTGTATGCCTGAGAGTGGAAAAACCAAGATATTCGCTAAACCTGATCGGTTAAAATGATGCTGGGTTCAACTAAATAGAAAACCATTAAAAACCCACACGTAATTCCTAAGGCATAAGAATAGCAAATTAATATGAAATAATAATATTAATTACTTCAGTAATTTGTGTTTTTTTAATGATTAACATGGAGAAATGAAACTGCAATCAGCCAATCAATTTCAACAAAGAGTCATTCGATCGCTTGTTTATATAGCACGAAAAGTTATTTTCAAGCTATGATAATTTTCGATTTTTAAAAGAGCCTGTAGATACGTCGAATGTTTTTTTTTTTACTTCTATTGTTTTCATTTTATCGAACGACGCATCTTTTCTTCTTCTTCTGCGAGACTTCGGGCGTGAATTTTAGCTAATTATTTCCGTGCTGGTGGATTACTTATTTTCTTTTTTTTTAAAAGAAAACAATCTATCTAAACTATTTAATAATTTTTTATTTGATTTTTTTTTCAATCAAGAGATCCTTGAATTTTGAACTTGAAAACAAACATTTCGTTGTAAAGATGTCATGTATTTATATATATATTTATTTATTACACATAAATATAAATATATGTATATATTCATATAAATAGAGAGAGAGAGAGAAATAAATTACTCGCTATCTCCAAGTTTCGGCTAGAGTTCGTTGATTCACTTGCAAACATTCCTTACAAAAGTCGTCCATTGCATTCTGCACTCCCACAATAGCATGCTAATTTTTTCCCGGGGACGCTACCAACTTCGTAATTGTAGTTCCACGTCAATTCCGTCCCAGCTCTTATAGACCTGAAAATGAAAAAAACCAAAGACCATTTAATCAATAAAAGGTTATTTCAAAAAATCTATTCATTCTAAGTCGAATAATATTTATACTAATACTTACTTTTTTGCGAAAAAGGCAACCCATGGAAACCTCAGATCGTGAGTGTCGTAGAATACATTCTGAACGAATATATTCGGTGAACAGCTATGCTGGAAGAAAAAAAATTTGATACTTTTTTTAAATACGAATTTAATGTCATTTTCACAACGAGTTGTTAAAAAAATGTGAATAAATTTTATTCAAATCCGATCATTATGATAATCTTTCTATCAACACACTTATTAAATTATACATGATTGTTAGATTGAGCAGTATTTGGTTAAAGTTTGGACAAGGAATCGGAGACCTCCAGTCCAGAGGACTCAAAGTAAAAAAATCTATAAAATTTTTAATAATTATTTTTTTATCTTGAAAATGCAATTCGATAAAGAAAACTTCTGTTTTAACGAATCTGAACTTTGCTAGCAAAAGTGTTTAGTCGGATTATGTTATTCCCGTAGATATTTCCAGTTTCAAATCGCAGCCATTTAGAAATAATTTTAAATAACAAGTCATTGAGAAATAATTTTAAATAATAAAAAAATAATCTTAATTAAACTAAAAAAAGGTGTGTAACGTTGAGAAAAAAAAGAAAAAAAAATTAGACAAAAAGTGTCAATCATCTTTCTGAGAGAAACGAACAAGCAATTGTTTTTGTTTTCACTGAGAGTAAAAGTTAAACACGAGTGTGCTACGATTATTTATTTATGTGTCAGTTAATTAATTATATGCTCGGTTAAAAATAGATTATCCATTTTTTTAGTTAAAAACTTTGTAGCCGAGTGTTTCGAATAGTTCGCTGATGATTTTTATGAATATCCGACAAGCCTTTGGCAGAAAAAAAGTTCCAAGCCCTTGCCTGGTTTAAGCCAATCGCAAAGTCCGGTTCGACTATCAGTCTCAGCCGAGTATTTCACACCAGCAGAACTTGTCTAGTAAGAGCACTCTCTGGAGGGAGGGAGGGATTGGGAGATGAAAGGAGCGTGGCAAAATTATTTTAAAAAAAATGCAAACTCATTGTATTGCATAATAATACGTATTATTATCATCGCGTAATTAAATGAACCGTAATATCTTACGTTGAAATATCTTCCGATATTACCGATGGATTTCGCATCGATGATGTACACGGTTTCCTCGCCGTACAGCCGTCTCGTGTTCATTTTCAAATTTCCGCCTTTCGTACAAAAAAAAAAAAATCGTACAATTTAGAATTAAATTAATAATAGCATTAATAACACAATGATATAAATAAATGTAATAATATTAACTTTTTTTCTTTTGAGTAGGATCAGTTAGCGGAGTTAGAGAAGGTTCTTCCGCTCTGATGGCGTCTGCTGCGTCTAAATTATTCGGTTCTGTTAATTTGTAATTTTTTCAGAATTTAATTAATACAGTTTAAAATTTAAAACAATATTAAAAAATCATATTAATAAAAGCTTAATTATTTACAAATAAAGAAACCATTGTAATTAAAATCCTCATTATATTACAACCAAGTTACAAGTAAAGAAATCACTGTAATCAAAACCCTCATTATATTATAACAAAGTAACAAGTAAAAAAGCCACTGTAACTAAACAGATAATTATATTAAATCAAAGTAACCAGTAAAGAAACCATTGTAATTAAGACCACAAATATATTACAACCAAGTTACAAGTAATGAAACCACTGTAATTAAAACCGCAAAGATATTACAACCAAGTCACAATAAAGAAACCACTCTAACTAAAACCACAATTACATTACAACCAAGTTACAAGAAAATCTGCCGTAACCATTAAAAAAAAAACTCCGACCTGCCGGTGTCTCCACACTTCTCTCCTCGGACTGTCGACTATCGGCAGGATCGACCTCATCCACCTCCATCGGTTCGGCAAACTTTCCGAAGAACCTCGTCGCCTCCTCGCCGCCGTCACGTCCGTCGGAGTTATTTCTACTCGTCTCGTCCGCTCTCGAACTCGTCGATTCCTCCACGATGTCGTCCGTCTCGGAAATCACGTCGTCGTCATCGATTTCTATCTCCAGGTCGTCGTCTTCGTCGAACGTCCGATCGTCCGCGTCATCGAATTTACAGCAACTGGAATCGGCGCTCGTCGTGACGGACGTCGGCGGAAACTCCGATCGCGATCCGTCGGGCTTGTCTTCCGATTCTTCCCTGCAACCGAACAGCTTTTTATCGGGACCCGGAAATTCCAGCAGAACGCTTTTTTCCTTATCTTTTTCATTTACTTCAACATCTGACATTTTCTCACCTGTAATAACACAATACAATATAATGCAAAAGTAGCACAGAAACGTCATTTTATATTACAAGCCGATGTCATCTTTCGTTCGTCACCTTTTGTGTCAAATTCGACGGTGTCAGGTTTGCTATCGGCGACATTCTTCGGCGCAGAGACTTTCACCTTTTTCGACTTTTTTGCAACACGACCGCTAGAGGAACCAAAGACAGCGTAAATTAATTAAAAAAGAATTCAAATAATTAAAATCCACAGTGTAAATTGTTCAGCTGATGTAAACGTTAGGCGTCATTGACACGCTCAGGGCAGCAACACAGAGAGATGCTCAGAATACGAAATAAGTGAATTTGATCGATCCTGGATGATAGATATTTTTTTTCACTACCCTACTCAATCTGACATTTTAATTGAATCCAAAACTCGACAAACAAAGCGCTAATATTCAAATAAATCACATCAGTTTGATGTTGTGAAAGAAAGAAAAATACTAATATTAAATATTAAAGAAATATTTATTATTATTAAATAAATATCTATTAATATTAAAGAATTATCTATTAATATTAAAGAAATATTCAAAAACTCCACCCCGATTCTCGAAAGTTAACAGGTGCGGTTCTTCTACTACTGCAAACAAAATACAAATTTTATGAATATTAATTATACATTACAAATCTACTATAAATATTATACAAAAATCGATAACATTAATACTTCAAAAACATTTCTATTATTATTATACGGTGCAAAATAATAAATAATCAATAATCTTAATTCTTTATTTTGAAACAATCAAATTACCTTCTTCGTCTTGCAACTGTTCTTTTGACACTAAAATTAAAAAGAAAATTAAAATTAAATAAAATTAAAAATCATAACCCAATCAGAATAATAATCAACGAGAAAGTTAGATCACGAGAAATTCACTGCAACGTATAGAATGTATGAAGATTAACAGAGCATGTTACGAAGGTGATGTAAGTTCCTCATTATAATAATAATAATAATAAGTCGGATGATCTTTACATGGGTGACATGAGTCCATCAATGGACCTCGATAAACGATAATTATTCACTCGAACTCATTTTTAACGCACGTGGGTCTACTTTTACAGAGCAGCCACCGTTTTCAGGCGCCGGACTCACGACAATCGAGAAGTTACGGTACAGGTTGAACATCGGACAGTACTAAAGTAAACAATTTTGTAGAGAGTAATTGAGAAACATGTTCGAAGATATCAAAGAACATCTGAGTCACTCAAATTAGGAGACAAAATAATTTTTCTAAATAAAATAAAATAAAAATAAATTAGGAACTAACATATCGGGGTTCATATGAACTTTTTTGAGCCAGTCAAACTTTTCTTCTTTATCCTCGTCATTGTTCTCTTCTCCACAGCTTTCTTCATCTTCTTCTTCATCCTCCTCATCATCGTCCATCCTCACGTCGCTCTCGTAACCTTCCTTTTCCTTTTCCACGACGTCGATGTGATCCAGATCCGCCAGATATTCGTCCCCGTACAACTGCCCGTCCTGGCGACAAAAAAAAAGACAACATCATAACTTCAACTGTTTTATTACTGCAGTAAAAGTCCCGAAGAGCGGACACCCTCGGGGGGAAGAGCAAAATCGTCCGCTTCTCGATCCGTCCCTTCCTCGGGAAAAAAGTACTACGGGCCAGACGTAGATTTAAGAAATTCCGCCCCGAACAGAAATATCTGCTGCTCTTGGTGTCCGCTCTTGAGGCGGTCCCTTTAGAGGAATTTTACTGTATATATATATAAACTCTCTTTAGCAATGAAGAGGCAGCTAGTTCTTAGAAATTAGCTAATTTGGCTGACCTCGTTTGCGGTGTCGTCCGTGAGAATCTGTCCGGAATAGACGCAGATGAAACCTCCGGCAGGAATATCGTCGAGGCATCTCAAGCCCCACCCCCTTGGAAATTATTTATGCGAATGTTAGAAAAAAAAACGCCGAGAAATCTTAAGGGAAAAAACAAACAAACTCGTGACTACAAACTTTTTCTCCGTCTTGAAGATCTGCAATCTCAGGCTGAGTCCATTCTGGATGACCTTGTTGTGACATCTGTGATCGCAGGAACAGTTCGAATTGCACTCGTAAACTCTGACATTAAAAAATAAAACAACACGGGTCAGCCCGGAAAAACCAGTCGTGTAGCGGGTCAGCCCGTTAAAACCAGTCGTGTAGCGGGTCAGCCCGTTAAAACCAGTCGTGTAGCGGGTCAGCCCGGAAAAACCAGTCGTGTAGTGGGTCAGCCCAGAAAAACCAGAGTCCTGTAGCTGGTAAGCCCGGAAGACCCGGACTCCCTGAAAACACTCGTTCCTGTGCGGCAAAAAACACTTACCCGGTGACGATGGGCTGCTTCAGTCTTCTGTGCTTGTAGCCGGCTTTGGCGTCGCGTCCGTTCGGAATGCACTCGGTCGCTTCGACTGTCAGTTGGATGCACTGGCATTTCGTCCTATCCTACAATTTCGGCTTATCCAGTAATGAAATGAATATACACGAAACAATTTCGGCTTATCCAGTAATGAAATGAATATACATGAAACAATAAAATCACCATCAACATTCAATTCTGAAATGTTATGACATGAAGCTAGTTGAGTTGAATGTTTTATCTTCATGCAGAGTAGAAAATAAATAAAAAACAAAAGAGCATAAAATTATAAATAATGAAAACACACGCACTCTACAGTTGTCGACACAGTTGCAGCCGCCCAGGAACGCCGGGTCCGTATTGAGGTTGACTCCCTTTCCGGGGATACGCTTGGTGGAGTATTCGATGTACTCTGGGAAGATCCTGTCCAGGGAGTTGATGCAAGGAATCGGAACGTTTTCTTTTCCGAACGAAAAGTCCTTGACGTCAATTAGGTTCTTGAAAAAATGTTTAAAATTAAATTAAAACAAACTCCAGCTTAAAACGACTCAACAACAACAAATAGACGACTCAACAACAACAATCAGACGAATCAACAACAACAATCAGACGACTCAACAACAACAAACAGATGACTCAACAACAACAAACAGATGACTCAACAACAACAAACAGACGACTCAACAACAACAACAAGCAGACGACTCAACAACAACAGCAAACAGACGACAACACTCACTCTCGTGACGACGAACTCTTGATCGGTACAAATGTGGAAATCGAATGAAAACAAATCAATAGTTAGCTGGGAGTTGCACTGCATCAGGCACTGATCCAATTCGTCGATCGTCTTCAAATTCCGGCCGCACTGCGCCGTGTACACGACGATCCTCTTGCGAGCGTGTGCCGGTTTCACAATTTTCCTGCGTTCGTATGATTATTATTTTAAAAATTTATATCGAAACATCAAGCTCATCTCTACACCAATTCTATCATTTGCACATAAAGAATCCATAATTATTTAGTATTGTATTTCAAACTCTAGTCGACTATAGTTCAGTGCCGAAACAAAGAAAATGTTAACTTTAAAAAGCCATACTAAGCATAACTAATTATGACTAATTCATACACACAAAAAGTATGCACACACACACTCGCGTGCTCACACACACACACTCGCGTGCTCACACACACACTCGCGTGCTCACACACACACTCCGTGCTCACACACACACACTCGCGTGCTCACACACACACTCGCGTGCTCACACACACACTCGCGTGCTCACACACACACACATGAGAATAATCACCTCTGCCATCCGTAGAGCAAAGGAATGAGAAGAGGATTGAAACCTTTGAACTTGGAAGGGTCGTCCCCGCACCTGGCCACGCACACAGGCGAGCACCTCGTACACATCCCTGTAAATTAAAAAAAAATTTTTTTTAATTAATAAAAAACATAATAATAATGCTATAAGAAATAACAAAAAGTTCTAATATGATAATGTTGGATGGTAAAAATACGATGTCATAGCATCAGAACCAGCTGAAATAGTGACCTGAACAGCTGCCTATGTTACCTGAACAGCTGCCTATGTGACCTGCACAGCTGCCTATGTGACCTGAACAGCTGCCTATGTTACCTGAACAGCTGCCTATGTTACCTGAACAGCTGCCTATGTGGCCCGCTTGATATGCACTTAACAAATCGTCTGTACGTTTAGATTTAGAGATGGTACTATCAGTATTATGGTGGCAATAAATCTAGTATGGGGAGAAAATACTACATCACCAGCTGTTATCCAGAATGGCTACTTCGCTAAATCTGTTATCAAACCCCAACCCTAACAGGTGTTCAGATGGATAAAAAACTAACTGAACTAACAACCCATTATTAAAACGAGTTATGCAATATTTGTTATACTGTACCGGGTACCCACTCCAGAAGTATTAAAAAAAAACTAACTTTTATTCCATCTCGGTGATAGACTAACTGGAATGAGAGATCTGTCAATGTCCTTCAACATGCCGCCCGATTTTCCGAAGTGGTGATCTGCCACGATCGAGTGAAACGTTAATTAAAAATAATCTGAACGTAATTAAAATAACGACTAAACTCCAAAACGAGGACTAAACACAAATTTCTGATCGTCTCAAAATCACGACAGCATTTCAAATAAAAGATTTTCCGCGAAGAATTTTGATGAGAATGCGGATACAATAATTTAGTCTGAATTTTTTTCCGAACTGAAAACATCGGTTGCAAGAAGAAAATACAAACCGTATTTGCTGAGAATCTGCGAATCCGATTCCGTACTCGACGATGCGACCGAGGACTGACTTTGCGATCCGTTCGTACTCTTCCTGGCGACGCATTTTTTGACGCCGACTCCAGGTTCCGGATCCAAGTCGATGCATTCGACATCTGTGAAAGAAAATAATTTTCCATCAAAAGAATCGCACATCGTATTTCATTTATTAAAATTTTATAAATAGAAAAAAAACAATCAAAATAGAATAAGTCGATTACTGTCTTGTGATGCTTCATCGCTCTGAACGGTGTAAACGACATAAGCTCCCTTGTTGTGGCGCTTCGGATCGGTGCTGAACCTGGGAGTTCGACCGAGTTTCTGTGAACTTTCGGCCTTGGCCTGCGTACAAAACAACAAAAATTTTTTTTCATAGTCTCAACTTTTTCGTATTTCGTTATAGTTTTGAAAAAAAAAAAAACATCTTGCTATAAACACCGACCAGCTCCAAAAACAAAGGTTGCAATCTTCTCGATCCTCGATACAACCACTCGGTCCTCCGGGCGGTAGTCGTGTACAGTACCTTGACCAGACTCGCGTCGACATCCGTGACGACGGCACTCAGCCTTTTAAAAAAAATAAAAGTTTTCTTTCAGAAGTATTATTATTATTATTATTATTATCACAAATATTTACATGCTTTTCATGATGCTCTCAAAAGCATGGAAAGTTTAAAATAAGTTTAAACGAAATATTATATCGAGTCGAAAATAATTCGTCGTTCTGCTTACCATGCCCCGTTACTTTCGACCTTGATGCAGTGACCCGCTCTGAGGGCGACCATGGGCCTCTGGTGGTGGGGAAGCAATAAAAGCAACTATTAAATTTTTTCTATCAAGGAAAGATAAAAAAGGAAATAAACAATATTTACAATAAACCAAAAAATTGAAAAAAAAAATAACTTTCGGCTCATTTTACTATGACATGCGAGCCCATCTTATTAATTTTATTATTATTATTATTTATTACTGTTAAAGAAAACCATCAGTAAATAACAACAAAAAAAAGAATAGACACACATTTAGCTCGCACTGACTCACGTTAGGATACTGTTTGAGATAATCCATAACCAGAAACGAATTTTGAGTTTTTATGTCCTCCCAAACAAATTTGCCTTTAAAATAAAAAATAAAATAAAAAAAAGTAAAAATAAATAAATAAAATAAAATAAAATAAATAACAATAAAATCATCCAACTCCTATTCACAATTAGAGCTAATAAACAAAAAGCGAAACTACTTTGGCCGTAAACTTTTCGAACTTCTGACGACTGGCAATACTGGGCATAACCGTCATCAAAAAAGATCAAGTACCTTTAACGACAACAAAAATCTTTACAACAAGTCTTTCAACATCTAAAAACAATGTTGGCAACGTCTCTTGCAACGTCAACATACCTTTTATCGTTTTTGAAACTCGGAAATTCCGCAACGACACCCAGAAGCCAAGAAGGTGCACTGCCGGCCTCATCCTTGTTATAATAACCTGAAAAATGAAAAGTAAATGTTTTGTACGATTTTTTTCTTCACTGAATTGTTTTCTCTCCTTGCGTGTCGATAGTCGTTTTGAAATTTCACATAATATACTCCATCCTGATTTTACGCCTGCTTCCTAATCGCACAACAGAAAATCAAGCAATAAATAAAAACATTACTCAAGTATTTATACATATAAACAAACAAATATGGAATAACTATGAATAAACATGAATAACTAGATTTCTAATTATAAAGAAATTCCTAAAATTGAGACTAAATTTCTCGTACCGATAACTCGGGCTCCAATATTGAGATTTTCAACCGGTGGCTGACCGAAGGCGATCTTCTTAGAGGGAAAAACAAGCGGATTGGAAGCTTTGTCATCAAATTTGACCAAAAACTTTCTCTAAATTTAAACAACAAAAAAATATATAAATAAAATAAAGCATAACAAACTGGTGCTGAAAAAGTATTTTTGAGAAAGAAAGAAGAAAAAGAATGAACCTCCGGGAGGGGTTCGTCACTGATTTCCACCAGCATTCCCCTGCGCCAGATGTCTGAACTTTGGTTGGCATAAACCATCGTATTCACCACCAGTTCTCTGAAACAACGAGTACAAATATAATTGAAAGCAAGCACGCTGTTTACGGTCCGTTCGAGTGAGAATCGAATAAACTGGTTGTTACGACGAATTTACAATTTATTAAAAAATAAATAAATTCAGATACATGTGAAAAGTATATAGATTATTAGAGTAAATAGTAAATAGATTAAATAGTAAATATATTGACAGAGTAAATAGTAAATAGAGTAATAGAGTAAACAGTAAATAGATTAATAGAGTATATAGTAATAGTATATGGCGAATAGCACAGAATGTTTCGGGGCCGAGTCGAAATCCTGACCGGAATTCAGCTGACCCCCTAGTCTGATTGCATGAGTTATTTTCAAAATTATTCGAAATGATGGTCCC
Organism: Erpobdella octoculata; assembly: GCA_963978895.1. Taxonomy (NCBI): domain Eukaryota; kingdom Metazoa; phylum Annelida; class Clitellata; order Hirudinida; family Erpobdellidae; genus Erpobdella; species Erpobdella octoculata. The sequence continues at coordinate 2,766,722 of OZ022239.1, forward strand.
CGCAATCTGTTAATTATGCATAGCCTTAAAAATGAGTACAGCAGATGTTAAGAAACCAACTGCACCCCACTGATACCGGTGAGATTTCCGAGTTATAACCAAAATAACCTAATAAAATGTACTTTTTTAAATAAAAAGAAGAAGAAACACACTTGCTCGCTATATTTTGAAAATTATCTCCAACCAGTAGAACATCATCATCTTCACATTGAGATATTAAAGATCTAGAAAAAAAAACCACAAAAAAATAATTAAGCCTAAACATATTCATTTGCAAACAAGTAAAATAAACAAGGTAGACCCTCACAGTTCGTTGGCCATGTCGGAACACTGTTGAAAAGTTGAACTGACGTGACGTGAGACATCTGCAAAGAAATCGTGGAATTCAATTTCGTTATATTTATTATTATTATTATTGAATTATAATAATATAACAGTTCATAATACAACACGTCGATCGTATTCTACGTTAGAAGTAATCACGACAAAATCGCAGATGCAATACGAGTTTTAGAACAAGAAAAGCCCGACGTCGTTTGACCCGGACGACGGACTACAGTGGCGTAGCGAAAGGAGGCAAAGAGGGGCATCTGCCCCCGGGCGCCAGATACCCCCGCTACGCGACTGACAGACGAGGTCTGCCTGAAAATTCAGAAAAAAAGAACGTTTGAGAAAAAAAATACTTTTTAACGCATGCAAATCCCGTGTTATGGTGTAGATGCTGTTGAACATTATTTTCTTTATGTCAGCTTTCGCCTTACAAGATTCCAACATCTGCTTGAATTCATCAAGATTCGAAACATTTTGCATGCAGCACAGAGACTTTTCCATTTTTAATTAACAACTATAAGATTCTGAAAATAATAACAAAAATAAATAAATCAGATAATGAAAACAGCTATTAATCCCAATGACATAGCAACAATATAAAATATATACAAAAGCTAGGGTGTAGCTAAACAGTCCAGTAGTTTGTTTTCATCATTTTAATTATTAATCATTTTTATCATAGCAGCAATTTAATTATAAATAAATATTGGACAGACAGAGCGTTGTTTAGATACACCCACATAGGTATGGGTATGGCCGTTTCAATTTTCATGTCTCTCAATTATAAAATCTATATAACGAATATTACACGACAAACAATAACATGAAAATCAATTTGGCGCCAGTTAATTAACGTGGAAAAGTCATGTATTAACAAAATTGTGATAAATGCACAAGCCAAAGACTTTCAATTGAGGTATTTTATTACTGCATTTAATTGAGATTGATTATGCATGAGCTTCAATGAAAAATAACTTAAATAACTAATTCCTATAGACCTAACTAAGTTAAATGTTATCTGATCTTCTTCACTATAATTAGGGCTGTGCCGGTATGGCTTTTTTCTGCCAGTACCGATACCGGTATTTCCAGGCCAAAAACCGGTACCACCGGTATAATGACGAAAGCCTGAAAATGGCTAGAAATAGTGTTTGAAAGTACGTTAGTGTTATCCGAGATGTAGTACTTGGTACTCGAGTGCAACTTGAGTACGTTTTTAAAGTACTTGCACTCAAAACCTTGGTACTCATACTCGTTATTCCACTCAGTACTGAGTACCAGAGATGTAGTACTTGATACTCGTACTTGTACTCGAGTAAAACCCAAGTATGTTTTTAAAGTACTCGTATTCGATACCATGGTAATCGTACTCGTAGACTCGCACCATAAGTATTCGCAACATCTCAGAGTGTTACTGTATTCGGTCGATTAGTGCTATGCTATTGCTATGGACCGCTGTCCGTATTTGAAGTGTAGCTTACAGGTACATTGCCCTGCCCATTCCGCTGCTGTACGTCTTTCACTTTTTTGTCTTTTATTCGTGATGTACTACTGAAAGCCAATTGTTCAATACCGGCACCCTTCATACCGGCGGAACCGGTATTTTCCGGTATTGCCAAATACCACCGATATACCGGCATACCACTAATTATAATCATTCTTCTAAACTATTTTGATCGATAAACTATAATCATCTGCTCCAAGCCAATAAATATAAATAATAAATGTAAATTAAATACATAGCCTAATGGTTTATTAGATCTTTAACTTTTGATTTAGATGACTCATTAGATATAAAATAGACTCAAGACAATAGGGTGTAACTATATACCGCATTGAACAATCAAAAATAAAATCAGTAGTCACGTGGCAAACCTTTTCTTAACCCCCCCCCCTAATCCCCACTTCAGGAGGGAGGATTGAGGGGTATTTGCAAAGGAATTGTTACGAGCCCAAATTTGTTTTCTATAAGTATACTTAGAATAAAACTGCGGCTAATGCCGTCGATGCAATATTTATTTACACAGAAGACAAGATTAGCTTACTAATTAACAGATTAAATACTCCGTAAATTGTACAAGTATCCTTTGAAAATAAATATAGACGACATTTTGATTGACATACGGCATAGTGAGCTAGTAAAACTGTTATGTTGTGAATGTTAAAAATTATTTATCTTGGATTTATTTTAACTTTATATTACTATCTATCAATTAATTTGCCCAAGTCCCTGTATTCCCCCAAAGAAGGGGGGGTTAAGGAAAGTTGTCGTAATGTGACTACTGTTTACATTTTCTTCTTAATACTTTTATACTATTATCATAATCATAATAAAATAAATTGGTGGAGTTTAAATTTTTAGATGGAGTCTGTGGCAGTTTGTTTACATTCCTTTTGTGGCATGGAGAACCATCTATGCAGTTTTACCTAAAGATTCCAATTATAAAATGTAATTTTTTAATTTTATCTATATAATATAGGCCTAGGCTATTCTAAAATCTAAAGTTAGAATACTCAATACAAGACCTCTACTACAATGTCTACAATCTTCTACAATCTACATCTTTACCTCGCTTAAATTTTAAAAATGGCAGAAAGTTGACAACTGATGGTGCTAAAAAAACTGATTTCGTAGTTTATAACAAGTAGTAACATTATAACATCGGCATCTGTACCAATTTTTTTTTAATTTTAAAATATAAACCAAATTTACGTTAACAATTAATAATCTTGAAACTGCAGTCTACTAACACTAGCGATCTCATAAAATATTCCAAATAAATTATGCAAGTAAAAAATAAATAAATCTTTAGTGCGTTATATTCGTTTTACGTATTGTTTTAAATAGAAAAATAGCGAGGACGCCGAACACCTAGAATTTCAAAACTGTTATTTATTTTTTTGGTTTGTTGTTGTTGTAACTTTCACCCACAGATATAATACTTACTATAACTATGCTTTCACCATAGATATCTACATTTTACTAAATCCAAAGTAATGTATCAATGACTAAAACCAACTATAACAATAACATTTTTAGAGGTGGATACAGGATCAGCAAAAGGAGGAAGTCCAAAACGGGCTGGGTAGGAATTTTTTTCATCATTGGGTCGGATTTATGGTTTTGATATAACAATCAATCAATTTCAGTTTATATAGCGCTATTTTCGCCGAGGCGTTAAAAAGCGCTATGCTACAAATTAGCCGAAAAAGAAACGGGAAAGCGTCCGGGATCGGGAAAGCGACCGGTAGCGGGAAAGCGACCGGTAGCGGGAAAGCGACCGGTAGCGGGAAAGCGACCGGTAGCGGGAAAGCGACCGGTAGCGGGAAAGCGACCGGTAGCGGGAAAGCGACCTGTAGCGGGAAAGCGACCGGTAGCGGGAAAGCGACCGGGAGCGAGAGATCGAGCGGGAAAGGGATATTCCGCTAGTTCATTGTTAAAAGATGTTCCTGACCTTTTGGTTCTTTTTAGCGGTGCTGAGAGTAATGAATCTGGCGACGATTTTGTCCACTGGAATTCTTTCCAAAAAGTTTTTTGCAGTAAGGTAGGCTACACTACAGGCTACATACCTATAGTATCATCGGTAGGTACATCATGTTTTTTGTGGTAAAATGCTTGATCGTTTTTAGGGTTTATATGTTCACGGTTCGCTGGTTCTGTTCAATTTATTTGAAAAACAGGGCCATTTTACATTGTGTTTTCACTAAGCATGAAAGTTTTTTTTCCCTTCCGAACCCTCCCGAAAAGTTGAATTTTTTTGTATAGATTTTATCGATTGTCGGAAGTTCGGAATAAAATTATTTCCAAACCCGAATAAAACCGAACTTTAAGAAAAAGTTTATTTAAAGTTGCTCTACATTTCGGTCGAAACTTCAGAGCCAAGAACGAACTTCACAAAGTTCAGAAATTTGTTTCGGAAATGTCGGGGTTTTTTTTTCCAGAATTCCGAGAAAAAGTTAAATCGATGCCAGATTGTCCTAAGCAAAAATTAACAATCTTTCTGTCATCCAATCAAGTTGAAACTTGGAATATCCTGTCCACACTGTCCTGCGTACGAGTTAGAAACAATAATTTACTCGATCTTCACATTAAATTACATTTAATTAAATTAATAAATTAATTTTATTAACTATTAATTATTCTATTCTATTAATTAATATAATATAATTTATTAATTATAGATGCGGTAACCATCACTGGACGACTGTAAAAACAGTATTTCTTTAATTTACGATTGGTAATAATATAATGGCTATCAAAATTTATTTATTCATAACAAAAGCACTATTCAATAAAAGCCATATAATAATAAAAAACCATGAAAACAAAATAAATCCGTAAATAAAATTCCAACCCAGCCAAATTGAGCAAAAAGCTTTAATGTGGCTGGCCAGTAAAGCTATTAAAATTCTTTACTCGATGTGAAAGTTGAGCCAAAAAACATTCTAAGACTGGACAAAACATCAATATAAGAACCGTCGTAATAACAAATATTTAAACTAATAATACTCGGCCATTAGAATTAGAAAGTGTTAAGTGTGAAAGATGATGCTATTCGTTCAAAGAAAGACACTGTTGCGTGGTCGATCTACTACACGTACCACTCACGGACATTTTTCTGGCCATCGCACTGGTTGACGACCACCACCGGCTGTTGGTAGTTGAAAAGAACTCCAGCTACTTCGGAAGCTTTCTTCAATGGGCTCTCCGGTAAAACGCCGTTCTTGACGTACAAACGCTTGAGAAAAACGTAGACCAACATCAAGATTAGAGTGCCGAGAGCCAGTAAGATGCTCACAATTAAAACGATGTTCATGACCAAAGAGTTTAAAGGCTGCGATTTTTTTTCGTATCTTCCTGGAGTTTCGTCATGGCGAAAGTACTTGTAGGAGTCGTTGAGCTGGAACGAGTCTTCAAACGACTGGCTAAATACGGCGCTGGAGCTGCTGGTGAGCCAATCTTGAGTGAACTTGTGCTGCCAAGTTTTGTCAGAATGAAACTGTTTAGCTGTCGAAATTAGCAGATCAAAATCTGATGAGAGCCTGGTTGGTAGTCTTGTTGAATGAACGCTATTGGAATTGTCCGCACTGGTTGTTGTTTCATCATGGATGCCGTTTCTCGTTGTGATTACCACGGGTTTGTCACCAGAGGAAGCACATTCGTCATCTTCATCATCGTCATCACAGATGTTGATCTTGCTGCTTGCTGATTCTATAAGCCTAGGTATGAGAGAAATAATGAGGATCTTTGATTTTTTGTTTTCTTATGTTTTGTTTAATTGTAGTTCAATCGAGTAAACATCGACAATCGGAATACTATACTTGGAAGCAGTTGTCGGAAGTTCAAAAGTTGCGGCAACGCTTCCATAAATTCTGGATCTGATGTCGTTATTTGCCGTTAAATCAAAGACAAGCACGTTGTTAACCTCTAAACCTGTGTGGCAGTTAAGTTAGATTTGCAAAAAAAAAAAAAATTATTCTTAGCATCAAATTGCAAATGCAGAAATACCGTGAATGCGCCCTTCGAAGACTTGTGTTGGCGGGTTTACCGACAGGTCGCTTGCTCCACCGACGAAGATTTTCGAAGGTTTGTTGAACGTATTCAACTGATCACCTGGAGTTGTGAATTGCATTAATGTCACTCACTCATTAATGATGACCGAGTCTATGTATTAAATCAGTAAACGCGCAGGATTTTCCGGCTAATATTTTTGATCATAATATGAATACAGGCCGAATATCAAAGCAGGGTTATTTTTGAACCGGACGTTTCTTGTGAACGGGGGCCGTCTAAAAAGATCCAAGACGCCCTTGAAACTACCGCCGTGGCATCGTTACATACAAACACGATATACTCCCATGTAACTCTTAACTCTTTCTGGGAGTTAGTTTAATATTAAGACGAGCCTGTATAAAATGTATCAACTTATTGAGAGAAAAAAAAGTGATTCATTTAACCTTTGGGAACAAGAAAGCTGACATTTCTGGAGTCAACGAACAAACTCGAATTGGCACCGGAACGCACAAATTGGACGACATGGTAACTGCCATCGTTTATCCTATGTTGGCCGCTGCCTACTCTGTGGTCTGCCAAGCCCAAGTTGTACGAAACTGATAGACTTCCTTCTATCTAAAAAAAGAAGAAAATTACATATTTGTTATGACTCGGTTAGCTGCTATTAAAAAAAATTGTAAATTATAATTTACATGAATATTTCACGGAATTTCAGCTGTTTAAATTAATTTTTTTATAAATTTTTTACGGAATGATTGTCTCATCACAAGGTTGGTAAAGTGTTAAAATTAATTACCATATAGCGTAACTATCGGTTTTTCAAGCCCATCCCTACAAAGTTTTGTCAAAAGGATTGTTTATTCTTTAAGTTTGACAGCAGTTAATTTGTTTTATTTATGAAACGTGTTCTTTTATTAAAATCTATCTATAATTGACATTTCAGTTATAATCGCATCGAATGAGCAATTTTGCCATTTACTCTAATTTTCACCTCAATGTATTTAGTTACCACATCCCCTCCCAATACCCACTCGGTGCGAATTGACACCACTGCTTCTGAAGTTAAGATCATTTTCCTTGAAAGTAAGGTATATATACTAGTATATAGTGTTAGTGTATTTTGTTATTTACCTATTTGAAAACCCATTTATGGCAAAAGAAAAAACTCCATAAAACCGTATTTAAAAACCCATTTATGGCAAAAGAAAATCCCCCATAAAACCCTATTTAAAAACCCATTTATGGCAAAAGAAATAACCCCATAAAAACCCGAGTACCGACCAGCTCAAACTTGATAAAATCTTTCGAATTCGAGCTGACGATCGACAGTAGGACACCTTCCGTGGCCTCAGTGACGATGCCCATCGAGATGCGATCGTGTTGGAGATCATGCTGCTCTTCCGGTGGAATGCTGAATACTATCATTCCATGGCTGAATACGAAACCCGTACTTTCTGAGAATGAAATAGTTAAAATTCTAAGATGAATGCAAAAAGTTTTAAAACAATTTCAACTCTGTTATATGATATCGATATCATATCGCCTTGAATATTTATTGTTATTCTTTTATCATCTTGAATATCCAACTTATTATTAATACCAAGTACCAAGCAAAGTCTTTAACTGGAACATTTATAATTAAGCCTCATACCATGATAACAGTTATACAGTCAAACAGTTATGTAATAAATATCACAAAATTGTTAATGGTTAACAGATAGTCAACAACCTGAATACAATTTATAAGACAAATAAAAGTAATTAACTAAAATAACAATCATTAGATTTAATAAAATGATTTTCTTGGAATTAATCGAACAGTACCTAGTAAACATTATACAGAACCTTCATCGCAGAAATTTCCAGTGTAGGAAGTGAAGTGACAATTGCACGTTGGAGTATTCCAGTTCTGCAAGCATTTCCCGCCATTTCGACATCTTTCTGAATCGCAGACGCCGGCGGGATCTAAAAACGATTTTGAAGTAAAACCACTATGTTTATATTTTATTTTTTCATAACAGAAGTGCAATTTTTTCAGTATTATAAAATATAAAAAGTTATCTTTTTAAAAATGTAACATAGTATCTGTGAATGCGATGGACTGTATGCGCTTGTGTGATGGGTTCATTGATAAGCAAAGAAATAACTGAAATAAATATACACGATGAAGTTAATATAAAAAAATTTTAAAAAAAATAATCAACACCGGACACGTCACCCAAACATCCGATGTGGATTTCTTTTTTAAAATCTTCGTAAATCAAAAGCGCCGTGTCATCGGAAGGGTCCAGTTCTCCATCACCGACGTCTAACTTCCTGATGCAACCCTGGTATCCTGGCAGCCATGTATGCTTTGAAATTTGAGACGAAAGAAAGGACTTCATTAAAAACTCCGCTAATGTTAACAGTAATTTAAATAAAACTAATTAACGAATTATTGTCACAAACTTTTTTTATTCAATTTTTTTTTAAATAATTTTTTCGAGGGCTTAGAGAATGTAATGAAAAGAATATTATTGAGTCATGACCAAACATCAGCAAGACATTAATCTTAGTAGTTTTGGACTTTTGGTCTCACTTGTTTTACTTTAATGAACTTAATAAAATAATAAAATGAGTAAAAAAAGTTAATTAAAAGTTAATTAGAAACTCAATTTTATTATTATTGAATACTACGTAGTCACCTGACCTGGTCGAAGGCACGTGAGATCACGTGATTCGGAAGACCGCCGATGAGGATTTGAGAATTTTGAAAAATCAAACTCCTCGTGAAGTGATGGAAGTAAAGAAATTCGTCGATTTTAAATATCAGTTCCGTTCCGTTGAAGAGTTCCACGCTGAACTGATGCCAGTTGTTATCGTTCAGACGCATCTCAGCTGGAATCTTCAAGTTTTGAGTTTCGTAGCCGTCGTCGACGGTCAAGTCGAAGCCGGCCTGTAGAAACTCAACCAGTAAATGAGTCGTCAGAAAGTCCCCGATCATGAGCAGGGAGCAATTATCAGATGATGTTTTGAGCTGAAATCACAAGAAATAAGTAAACTGGTATTTTTATCTCTTTGAAAACAAGTTTTCTTCTATTATTTATTTCTTGTTGACTTTTAAACATCGCCATTTCAACACTCAATCAATAAGCGTGTTTTTTAAAATCTGAAAACATTTTATTTTCTGAATCCCAAATTTTTCCTAGGTTATTATTGATTCATCAGATGGAATAAGATATATAGTCAGCTGATTTCATCAGCTGAAAGCATAAACACGAGTTCTTCTATTGCCTGAGAGGCAAGGCACAACGCAATTTAATATTCATTATGAATTAATAATACTTTTGCATTATTAGGGTCTCTGCAATTATTGATAGCGGATTTAAAATTTGGCCGCCGACCATGCCCGAGCCGACAAACAGCTAGTTAGCCTTTTAAGAAGTTCAAAAAATAAGCCAACGACTCAACTCCGCCTTCCTTTTGCAAGCCAGTCCCAAGCCTGGAGAAAGGAGGAGGGAAAAGTTAAAAGGATCAAATTATGATCCACGACTGGAAGTACTTAGGTGCTTCTGACACAGCCGTTTCAGTCTTAAAACACTTGGTGTAAAGGACTATAAACTATTTAAAAAAAAACCATTGACTCGTCATGGTATAAATTGTACATTTATGGATTTATGTCATTACCCAGAGCCGGATTATTGTGAGTGCTGTCGATACTGTAGCATTAGGCCATTCCTGAGTTGGCTCCAGATGAAGTTTATATGAAAATAATCACCTACGACTACCCCTCGATATCAAGTACCTTTTTTTTTTATAGAAAGCGAGTACCATTTTTTAAAATGTTGAATGCACATGCGATCGAAAAAATAGGTCTTTTTGCAATACGGCATCACCCTCGATTATCATTTCAATCTGACCTTGACACTACCAGCTGGTATTGTATTCTGACCTGGAATGAAAGTCTCAAATGGTTTTTGCTTGCCATTCGAGTCGTGATGAAAGAGCGCTGAGTTGTGAACGTCAAAGGTTTGAGATCGTCGATTAAATCTGGAGTCATCGAGTTCGCAGACATTTCGAAAAACTTCTCAGAATCTTCTAACAGTTCTTCTCCGTTTAGAACAAGTTGTTCTATAATTCCCTCGTAGAAATCACTAGAATGACCGATTCTACTGAACAGTGATCTGCTCACGACGTCGCGGTCGCCTCCGAGAATTATTCTATCCACCTTTTCCGACGGAATTCCATCTAACAAAAGACAAGATGCAATTTATTAAGAATATTTATTTTTTTAATATTGAAAAAACTTCCAATAGATAAATAGATGACCATTTGATCATATATTTACTAACGAACTGCTTTTACGCGACTGTCGAGTGAAATAATGGTCGCGTCTGAATCTGCAGATAAAACCAATGACGACCATTTTTTCCTGACCAATTCCCATTTTAAGTTTTTCACCTGCAAGCAAATAGTTCGTCGTTTTTCAGGAATAAAAAAAAAATGGACCAACCTTTACTTGTAACATTATTTTCCATCAACCTTTTTTTCTTTATTTATTCTCGTCAAAAAGTACAGAGTTGCGTGGCGTGCGAATAAGCTGATGTAATTCTTAGATGAAAGTAAAATGGTGACCAGGTGGAAGTCAGTGAGGTTCGTCTGGAATCGGAAGGACATATCTTCCAGGTGTTGATTCAGCTGATGGACTGCCAGAGTTAAGTACTTCTTTGAATGAAAGCGCAGTTTTTTCGTTGCTGGTTGAAACAAAAAAAAAATTGAATTCACACGGCTAATAAATAGATCACTCTGACATTATAGGAGTAAAGGTGTGTACGGTAATGGGAAATATGGGGATAGTGGGAATACCGCGGATGTGGTAACACATGTTGAGGGAATACCGCGGATGTGGTAACACATATTGAGGGAATACCGCGGATGTGGTAACACATGTTGAGGGAATACCGCGGATGTGGTAACACAAGTTGAGGGAGTACCGCTATGGTAGAAACAATTTTAGTGGTGATCCATAGGGCGATGGAGACAATTGTTGAGGTCCTGAGGTATTACCGCGAGAACGGAGGCTGATTGTTCTTACTTATCAGTTGTCTGTCATTATGGTAGAACATAGTTTTATGTTGTTAATAAATATTTGTATAAAATGTTGATTATTTGACATAGTAAGAAGAATGTTTGAAAGAAAAAACGAAAAAATGTAATAGAAGTTATTATAGGAAATAACGACTGGAAAACTGCAGGAAAAGAGATGAAAAACTGGGCGTATGGAAATGGATGGGGATAAAGAACTGTGGATATGGAAATGGATGGGGATAAAGAACTGTGGGTATGGATGGGGATAAAGCTGAATTGGGTGGTTGGAGATGGGCACGAGATGGTAACCGCCCCATACACACCTCTACTTAATAATTAGAATGGCCACGGTGTCCAAAACTACATCTTTTGTAAACTCTAAACTTTTGCAGATTCGGTTCGGATTTTTGCATGGATATTATTTATTTTGTAAGACGAAAAATATAAAAAATAAACATATTTTTTACAAGCGCAAAAGATGTCAACTATACCTTTCAACGGCTCATGCATTTCTACCGGCCACTCTAATGTATATAAACATAAAAACAACTGAAAACAAAACAATACAATTGAGACAAGAAGTCCCTCTAAATCCTGTCCTACTGCAGTCGCAAGTAAACGCGTCCCATCCTTCAGTACAAATGCCGCCGTGTGAGCAGGGATGACTCAGACACTTCGAACTCGTCCTTTGACAGGTCCTCGTGTGGTAAACTTCGGCATGCCAGGGACCAGCACCACCACCACCACCACCGCCGCCGCTGCTGCTGCTGCTGCTAGTAACTTTAACCGTCTTTGACACGTTAAAGTTCGAATTGCCAAACACGACCAGGTCTTTAATGCAGCCGATGAAAGGATTTTTAGATTGCCGTATGGAAGATTCCCCAGCGGAGGAACAGTAACTTCCGACGGTTACAGTGATCGCTTTGCTTTTTATTAAAGCTGAAGTCTGTAAATTATGTGTTTTATAAGCAATATAATTTAAATATATGAGCTAAAGCATAACACATTTATGTCACCATCCCATATCTTGCCAAGTGCCATGGTAAAACGTATATTTTAATGAATTTATTTTGTTAAATTAACATAAATTAACATGGTTTAGAGTGGATCAGAAAAATGATGCCTGTTTGAGAACCAGCTACAAAAATTAGAGACAGTCGTTTATGGTCCCCCAAATGGACGCCGGTGATGCCGGTTAGATTTCGAACCGCCGTCCAGAAAGCGCACGCTTTCACACAAACGGCCGGAAGTGGCGGATTAATACATTCTCTCAGCTATAATAAGCTATAAACATGATGAAAAATAAAATATGAACTAACCTCTAAAACAAACTTTTTTTCTCCACTTGTGATCGTCACAGATTGCGACGTCATGTCGAGAGAAAACTCGACGAATCTCCCGCCATTTCGGGAAGCAATATTAACGACAGACGAATTTTCAGAGATATTGTAATAAAAAGTTGCATAATCTATAAGAAAAATTAATATATATATAAATAAATAAATAAAACATATTAAATTTCAATAAATTACCTAAAGACTAAAAATGAACTACTATAATAAATGCATGCATGCTGCATTTATCAACATCTTTTCCACTTTTAAAGGGCATCCCCGCCCTCGCTTACGATTTACGATCACAATACCATGTGACAGTTTCATTCACACCCCCTCCAAGACGTCGAAGTGTAGGTAGATACCCCCACCCCCGTGACAACCCGTCAAAATGTAGATACCCTCCACCCCGTGACATGTAAACCCATCAACATGTAGATACCCCCCACCCCCCGTGACTTGTCAACCCATCACCTTCTTTACGTTTCCTCACTTTTGGACACGAGCAGAAAGAAGGCAACGACGCGTCTCGAATGAGCAGCCCCGGCGGCGACTGCTGAACCACAAAGGACCGTCCCGTGACGACGATCGCTCTGGAAGCTGAAGCCGAGACTGAAGTTTTGAACTCTGACCTCTCTGGAAGGCAACTCCAGGTGGAAGTTTCCGTCGAAGTAAACTGAAGAGGAGCTGGTTGGAAGTGTGCAATTGGAGGAAATCATCCCGGCCGAGGCTCGTACTGTGCGGCTTCTATTTTTAGCTTCGCCAATCAGATCGATTTGAATTCCTTCGACGTTTAAAAATACCTGGATGGAGTGATAATTCGTTATTACCATCGGTGGATTATAGAACTCTCTAACTGGCGCAAAATTTTCACGACATTACCAGTCTCAATACTTTTCCCCAAAAAAAAGAGAAAAAAACTGAAATAATAATTTTCGAATTCAGCAGGAAAAATCACATAAAATGCCGTTAAAATATTCCAGACACCGCGCAAAAAAATGTTTTTGTTGTTGTTGCCCAGTGTAATTAATAACCCGGTATAAATAGTGGCGCCCGAAGTAGAACTAAGAACGCTCAAGTTTTTTTCTATTCATGATATTTTTTAATTACTCTTAAAGGTTTGATCTGATGTCTGTTTTCCGATTTATGTTTAGTCGGAATCTCACAATCAGGGCGTCATTGGGGGGGTGGAGCAAGAGGAAAATTGTTTTCCCCCTCTCAAGTTTTTCAAAAACGTTTTGTGTGTGAAAAATAGCTACACAGGTTTAGGATTTTTTTAGGAAGATAAAATTGTGAAGTGTTTTTTTCAACCTATTTCCCATCCCCATGGTTTTTTGTGTGCTGAAATGACGTTCATACTTGCAATCAATATAAAAACCAACTCGCCGACAAGCTAGAGGTCGGAAACTTTCTGCATGAAAGTAAAATGGATGACAGCCCGTGCATATAATTCAATGACAAGAAACTTTTTTTCTGAAAAACCGTATTTCCCAATTTTCCCAATATTTTTTATTTTTTTGTTATTTTAAACAAAAGTAATCAAATTGTGGCAAAAAAAATTTTTTTTAGAACTTTTCTTCTCAAGCTCTTATTAATGTAAAAATATTTTTTCAAAAAAAATATATAAAACAACTCTGGATTTGATCAACAGCTTTGTATTTTCTACCTCATCAAACCGAGCCTAAATAAGCGTAAATCAATTTCGCTACGGTCTGACCGCTGAGTTCCGCCTTCTTTGATCGCATGCTCTGACGACTGATTTGTCTAACTGTACGAGTATAGTACAAATGGTGACCCGTATCTGCATAGTACAAATGGTGATCCGTATCTGCATAGTACAAATGGTGATCCGTATCTGCATAGTACAAATGGTGATCCGTATCTGCATAGTACAAATGGTGATCCGTATCTGCATAGTACAAATGGTGACCCGTATCTGCATAGTACAAATGGTGACCCGTATCTGCATAGTACAAATGGTGACCCGTATCTGCATAGTACAAATGGTGACCCGTATCTGCATAGTACAAATGGTGACCCGTATCTGCATAGTACAAATGGTGATCCGTATCTGCATAGTACAAATGGTGATCCGTATCTGCATAGTACAAATGGTGATCCGTATCTGCATAGTACAAATGGTGACCCGTATCTGCATAGTACAAATGGTGACCCGTATCTGCATAGTACAAATGGTGATCCGTATCTGCATAGTACAAATGGTGATCCGTATCTGCATAGTACAAATGGTGACCCGTATCTGCATAGTACAAATGGTGACCCGTATCTGCATAGTACAAATGGTGGCCCGTATCTGCATAGTACAAATTGTGATCTGTATCTGCAATATATCGATTCGCTGCTTTTCCATCTGTATATATATCGTCGTTTTCATTGTGCTAATCAGTAGACTTTAGGAAATCGAATGTGTTCATTAATTACCGATTAGACGTATTTAGAATGTCAGATGATTTCAATTAATTAATTAATTTGTGAAAGATTATTTTATGAATTTTGAGTCAGATCGAAGTGCTGCAATGCCAAGATCTTAAATGGTTATAAATTATAGCTATCTAGCTGGGATACCCGGCATTGCCCGGGGTTCTTTTTTACCATAAGCACTTACCGGCTAACAGATATTTTTTTGCAAACTAGTTGAAACTAGACACAAACCACCCCCTGACCATGACATGTCATCCCCTGACCATGCACCTCGTGTGCACAAAATTTAAATAAAACATGCCCTGGTTTTTAAATGTTTTTTATATTTTATATATACAGTTCAATATAATCTCGTTCGTTTACCAATTTCAAGCATCCAGAATATTGAGGTTCGTTTGAACGACGGGTTGAGTATCGGTCACGCGGCAGTCCCGCGAGGAAAACTTTTTCGACAAAAAGCATACTGAAATCTCCGACTATCGTTCCAGCTTTGTTGACGGACCCGTCCAAACTGAGAGAGAACTGTTATTTACACAAATGAATGGTTGTTTTACGATTAATCACTTAAAATATTTTTAACCAGTTAATAAACAATAAACGGCTATTTTACGATTAATCATTTAAAATATTTTTAGCCAGTTAATAAGCAATAAATGGCAATTTTACGATTAATCAATTAAAATATTTTTAGCCAGTTAATAAGCAATAAATGGCTATTAAGCAATAAATGGCTATTTTACGATTAATCATTTAAAATATTTTTAACCAGTTAATAGGCAATAAATGGCTATTTTACGATTAATCATTAACAATATTTTTAACCAGTTAATAAACAATAAATGGCTATTTTACGATTAATCATTTAAAATATTTTTAACCAGTTAATAAACAATAAATGGCTATTTTACGATTAATCATTTAAAATATTTTTAGCCAGTTAATAAACAATAAATGGCTATTTTACGATTAATCATTTAAAATATTTTTAACCAGTTAACAAACAACAACAAACAACCGGTGGCCATGGTTATTATATTAATTCTCCTAATTATTATCAGCCCCTCTTGTAGAGCAAAAAACCTACTATTGACTTAGTCGCAGACGGGAGAAAGCAAAAAAAACAAAAAAACAAACATTGAAATCGATGTGCGATGCGTCTTGAGATGCTGAGCTGAATTATTCGCATGCTGGATTTATTGATACGGCAAATTTCTCAGCTTAGACACCATAGGTAATTGTATGGGTGGAGACATTAATGTCTGTCAGAGGTGGTCGCGGCGACGGTGGTGTGGCCTGGTCTCGCGCGGGCGTCATTCTCCCCCCCCCACCCCGCGGTGGCGTCTAGACTTTGAGATTTGTACGCGTCTGACTGTCGTCGTCGTCGTCAAAGTTAATTTAAAATTTTGATTTATTGATTTATTTATTAATAGTCGCTTTGAAATAAAAAATAAATGAAGTTCTCGATTAATTTTTGTTTTTCGGAAAGCAAATAAATAAACGCACACACACACAAACAAACATACAAACAAACACATATACACATGCACACACATACAAACAAACACGCACACGTGCGCGGACGATGGAATGGATGTGCTCAAATGAGTTCTTTGAAGACACAAACGAGAGACATTCTTATCGCAATCACTCCACTCTTCCTCTTTTTCCTTCCTCTCCTCTCCGTTGGAAAAAAAACTCCATATGTACGCGGTGACTTGTAATTTCATTACGGAAAAACGACTAGAAGAAAAAAAAACAAGAATTTTCTTTTTCTTCAAAAGGAAGCCGACATTTCTGCTTGTGTGTCGTCCGTCTGATAGCATCAATTCGGTATACGGTGGAATTAATAATTGCACCAACCCCTCCCCCTCTCCCTCTCTTCCCTTCTCTCTCTCTCTCTCTCTCTCTCTCTCTCTCTTTCTCTCTCTCTCTCTCTCTCTCTCTCTCTCTCTCTCTCTCTCTCTCTTTCTATTTCTCTTTCTCTCTCTCTCTCTCTCTCTCTCTCTCTCTCTCTCTCTGTCTCCCTCCTAGCCGCAATTCGAAGCAATTTTCAAAGCGTTTTGTTGTCATGGAAAAGATGAAAGACACTCTCAGCTTTCTAAACCACGCCTTGGCGTAGAAAACTGTGAAACACAAACGAAAAAACTTTTCAGCGAAAAATGTATGCGTCGTGCTTAGCTTTATCTCTCTCTCTCTCTCTCTCTCTCTCTCTCTCTCTCTCTCTCTCTCTCTCTCTCTCTCTCTCTCTCTCTCTCTCTCTCTCTCTCTCTCTCTCTCTCTCTTTCTTTTTTTCTCTTTCTTTCTCCTCCAACATCTTCTCCAACTGACAAATGTGTCGATCCGTGATACGAAGATAGAATGCCTATAAAACCTGCGCATGCAGAAACGTGATATTAGCAGGACTATTATGGAGAAGTGAAGATATTACATATAAGGATTTGATCACAGGGGCTCTTTGATCAGGAAATGGTTTTCTGCATTATTAG